>SJYC01030609.1:0-43182 GCA_006408675.1 Madoqua kirkii
AGGGATCGAACTCCTGAACTCCTGCCCCTATAGTGGAAGTGTGGAGTCTTAACCATTGAACCACCAGGGAAGTCCCTGGGGGAGCTTTAAAAACTAAAAACCCTTAGTTTTTAGGGCTCTACCCCAAACCAATTTAGTCTGAATCTCAGGATATGGGCACTTGGTGCATTGAAATAACCTAAAAAATTCCCTGGGTGATTTAAATGTGTAGCCCAGGCTAAGCATCAGGCCTACGGGCCACACACCATGGAAATGTTCTCCCCAAATCATACCAGCAGGTCGGAAATGCTTTGAATTGACAACTTCATGGGAAATGCGTGAGATGGGGTTTAGAGGTGGTAGTATTGACAGTTTAACGATCCAGGTGAGAGACAGTGAGAGCCCCAGCTAGCGTGATATGAGAAGTAAATTGATTGGGAGAGATTAGGAAGAGACAGTCAGTAAGATGTGGTGGCTAGTGTGGACACAGGAGAATCTAGGGTGGCCTCCTCACTTGCAGGTTTGAAACACGTAGGTGAATACTGGGGCTGTTTCCTGGAATCTGAAATACTGGCGGGCGCAGGTTTAGGAAGGGCTTCCCTTGTGGGCTTTTCTAGTAGCTCAGAAGGTAAAGCATCTGCCTGCAATGCAGGAGACCTGGGTTCAATCCCTGGGTCAGAAAGATCCCCTGGAGAAAGAAATGGCAACCCACTCCAGTCCTCTTGCCTGGAAAATCCCATGGACCGAGGAGCCACAGTCCATGGGGTCGCAAAGAGTCAGACATGACTAAGTGACTTCACTTTCTTTCACTTTCCCTTGTGGCTCAGCTGGTAAGGAATCCACCTGCAATGTAGGAGACCTGGGTTTGAGCCCTGGATTGGGAAGATCCCCTGGAGAAGGGAAAAGCTACCCGCTCCAGTATAGTCTGCGTCACAAAGAGTCGGGCACGACTGAGCAGCTTCACTCTCACTTCCCTGGCCTTCCTTGTAAACCTGCTGCTGCTGCTAAGTCGTTTCAATCATGTCCGACCCTGTGCGACCCCAGAGACAGCAGCCCACCAGGCTCCCCTGTCCCTGGGATTCTCCAGGCAGGAACACTGGAGTGGGTTGCCATTTCCTTCTCCAATGCATGAAAGTGAAAGTGAAGTCGCTCAGTTGTGTCTGACCCTCAGGAACCCCATGGACTGCAGCCTTCCAGGCTCCTCCGTCCATGGGATTTTCCAGGCAAGAGGACTGAAGTGGGTTGCCATTGCCTTCTCCGCTGTAAACCTAACGGGCCTCTATAAAACAGCTGTCTGCTCCTTTATGGCCTTCTGACTTCCCTAATCTCCTCGCATCTTGCCTCAGGCCCTGAGGAATTCTGGCTACTTTCTTCTTTCCCACCTTCACTGTCCACCTGAGCTTGCGGGGAGGGGTGGACCACACTTCTTCCACAAAATCTGACTGCTGGCATGTCTCTTTAGTCCCTCTCCTCCATGCCGCCCCAGAGACGTAATCTAGGCCTAAAAAAAATAAAGAAATTAGAGTTGAGCATGGTAAAAGAATAGGGGAGAAGTTTTCTCTTACTGCTATCAAAGTAACCCTCATTTAAGAACATTTGGAAAGTACTGGGGAAAATTGAATCATGCCCACACAGATCCAGTCGTGCCATCATTTGGGTGTGTTTCCTGCCCCCTTCCCCTTTTTTGGCTAGACGTAGATTATTTTCTTATGTTCTTTTTATAGTTGTAATCACACTGGTTCATAAACTGATTCATAAAAATAATGAAGCAGCTTAAGGAAGACAGCTTGAGAATGGTGCACAGAAAGCAGTAGAAAAAATATACCCGGTGGAGGGAAGGCCGTGGAAAACAGGAGCTAGGATGGTATTGGGGATGAGCATTAGTCGAGCCTCTGGAGGGCAGCTTGACAATATCGATCAAAATCTTATACATGCATGACCTTAACCTGGTAGTTCTACGCAGAATGCACAGATTTAGGTGAACAAGGATGTTTGCTACATCAATTTTTTTTTTTAAGTAAGGAAAAACTGGAGACCGATGCTTATAGGGAGATAAATGAAGCGGACCATGACGTGAGCGTGATTTGGGATTTGGAATTTGCTCCCAGGTGTGTTGTTAAGTGGCGGAAATACTTGACAGGATGGTCTGTGGTATTCCATTTTCTTCTTAAAGGCCAGCACTGAATGTTTGTCTCGAAGGGAGGCCCTGAACTGTGCGTTGGTGAGGCCCAGGGTCTGGGAGCTGAGGATTTGTTCTCACGGTGCTCCAGAGGCCTGTCAGCCTTGCCCTGAGGTTCAGGCTCTTCAGTGAATGACCAGGTTCAAACCCCTGTTCTGCCTCTTACTACCTCGGTGGCCTTTGGCAAGCCATTGACTTTCTTTCTGTGTCTCCATTTTCTCATAAGTAAAATGGAAATAATAGCTGTTCCTATTTCATAGGGTTGCAGTGAGAATTATTAGTTCATGTATGACCCTTAAAATTGCTTAAGTATGCAAGTGTGCTTAATCAATACTGGCTGAATCAGAGATTCCTGAGTTTCCATTCCAGCTTTGCCACACTTTGGGCAAATTTCTTAACTTCTCTGAGTTCTGGTATCTAATAGGGTTGTAAGGATTTGGGTTGTGTTGTATGTTAGTCGCTCAGTCGTGTCCAACTCTTTGCGACCCCATTGGATGAAGCTCGCCAGGCTCCTCTGTCCATGGAATTCTCCCAGTCCAGGCATCAAACCCGGTCTCCTGCACTGCAGGAAGATTCTTTACTGTCTAAACCACCAAGGATTTAGATTAATGGTATGTAAATATCTTGCTGAGGAAATTGTCTCTGGTTGTGGATCCTGGCCCCGTTGCAGAGTTGGTAATACCAGTTGCTGTATCTTCTGCCTGGGTGTGTATCTCCTATATTCAGTTGAGGGGAGCATGCTTCGGCGCTTGAAGTGATGGAAGCGGGTGCAGCGGCCCCCCTGCCGGAGGGTGGGAGAGTGGGAGTATGCCGTGGGAGGTGGGGTTCAGCTTACTGTTGGACTGGCCAAGCACCTGTTAGCTGTTAACCAGTTTTCGAGAGAAGTTGTGAAATCTCTGATTTTTAACTCTTGGCAATTAGCTCAATTTTGTAAACACTATGAGGGCAAACAAAGCACGGCAGCAGACCAGATGTGGCCCATGAGCTGCCGCTTTGCTGTCTCTGCTCCAGCTTTGCTTTTCTTGGATTAGCAAAACACTTCTAAACCCCTGCTCCACCTGCGCTCCTCAGCGCCTGGGCGAGCGGACTGTTCTGCAGCCTCAGGTCTGCTGCCCTTGTATCGCTCTGGAGGAGGGCATGGCCACCCACTCCCAGATTCTTGCCTGGAGAATCCCACGGACAGAGAAGCCTGGTGGACTACAGTCCTGGGGATATTTCTATCAGGTACTAATTTGATCTGGTGGGTTTGAAATGGTATTTCATTGTGGTTTTAATTTGCATTTCCCTGATTACTACTGAGGTTGAACATCTCTTTATGTATCTATACAAGTTTTTTCTTTCTCAGAATTTTTGTTTCAAGTTTTTAGATCAGGCTGTAGTCACTGATAGTTTTAGGGCTTCCCTAATGGAATCTTTATTTTGGGGGACTCCAAAATCACTGCAGATGGTGATTGCAGCCATGAAACTAAAAGATGCTTATTCCTTGGAAGGAAAGTTATGACCGACCTAGATAGCATATTCAAAAGCAGACATATTACTTTGCCAACAAAGGTCTGTCTAGTCAAAGCTATGGTTTTTCCAGTGGTCATGTATGGAGGTGAGAGTTGGACTGTGAAGAAGGCTGAGCGCCGAAGAATTAATGCTTTTGAACTGTGGTGTTGGAGAAGACTCTTTTGAGTCCCTTGGACTGCAAGGAGATCCCGCTAGTCTATCCTAAAGGAGACCAGTCCTGGGTGTTCATTGGAAGGACTGATGCTGAGGCTGAAACTCCAATACTTTGGCCACCTCATGCGAAGAGCTGACTCATTGGAAAAGACCCTTGATGCTGGGAGGGAGTGGGGGCAGGAGGAGAAGGGGATGACAGAGGATGAGATGGCTGGATGGCATCACCAACTCTATGGACATGAGTTTGGGTGAACACAGCGCCTGGGAGTTGGTGATGGGCGAGGAGGCCTGGTGTGCTGCAGTTCATGGGATTGTAAAGAGTCCGGATGTGACTGAGCGACTGAACTGAATGGAATCTTTCTTTTGAATAACATCACACCCACTAGACTGGACTCCTTATATCTTTGAGGCTGTCTGCACACCTGAGGGGGCCAGCACCAAGCACACTGCCTGCTACACACAGACTAGGAACTCAGTCAGTGTTTGAATGAATCAAGCCGTTTCCAGCGTGTGATGTTTCTTTATCTTGCAGTTCCAAGCACAAGTAGTATTGATTTAGCTATCAGCTTATTCAAGGCACACCTCCCCCAGTCTGGTGAGAAGACAAACCAAGAGAGATTTGTCTGCATCTTGCCCCTTTAAAACCAGGAAGTAAAAAGAGGAACTTAGAAACAAGTAAAAAGACTTGCCTTGAGGGAACAGTGATTCTTCGAGGTGATTAGGGGAGAGTTTGCTGTAGGAGGTACTGGACCTTAAAAGAGGGGAGATTGGAACTCTGATAGCCAACTGCTTAGAAATTATCCTGACCGGAGGCTGAGGACAGTAAGCCTGAGGTCCCAGTGCTCATTTGGTAGTCTGTGCACATCAAGTTAATACGTGGAATTGAACGTACCCGCGTCCCGTGTCAGAGGGTCCTCCTTCCTTCACTGGTTTCAGTTTTGAAGTGAAGCCTCTTTTGTGTTCAAGTGGGACAAGCACTGTTTTCATAGTCAGAGGCCTGATTTCAGTCCCAGTGGCCCTCATTACCTCACCAAAATTCAGTTTCTTTTTCTGCCAAGTGAGGACAGTAATAAAAAAGGCTGTCCTTTAAATGAGAAAATATTTAAAACATTCATTTCTCCTAACAATACTAAGATTCCCATTTGGTTTTTGTTGTGTTTGCCATAACTAGTCTGCCTTCCTGCTAGGTGAAGGGATGTCTTATCTAGTGGTAGAGGATCTGATGTCTCTGAATCAATCTGCCTGTCTTGGGGAACTCTGTTCCCAAGAGTGGGCTTCCTGTGGATTTGCGCATCGAGTCTGGTCTCTGTGGTGGCGTCTCTCTGATTCCTGGTTACACAGCTGCTTTTCTAGAGAGTAGGTTCCTTAAGGGCTGCGGGGTGGTCACGCTGGTTTGAACAGGGCGGTTCTGCACGGCTGGTTCTGCCTCTGTGCTCAGATGATCTTTTTTGTCTTCAAGGTAGAGAAATGCCCCAGCCTCACACCCCTTTAAACAACAGCCGCGGGAAGAACTGGTGGATGTGTTTATCAGTTTGGGGTACCTTGGCCAAAATCGGGCGCAGGGGTATATACCCTCTGAATACCGCCCGTTCCCTCATCTCTCCTCCCTTTACCCTGCGCTCGAGCCATCCTTGCATGTCCTCCGGTACTGCAGACTCTCTCAGACTTCCAGTCCCTTTACGCCTGCTGCTGCCTCCCCTGCAGTGTCTTTGCACTCACTCCTCACCTAGCAAATTCCTTCCTTTTCATCCTTCAAGGAGGTCTAGGTCAAATGATTCCTCTCTGAGCTTCTTCTGGCCTTCTAGGTAGCATTAGGCCTCCCTTCTTTATAGATCTCCATTTACTCACTCACTTGGTTGGCTGCAGATTAATTGAGGGGCTACTGTGTGCCAGGCAGAGGCTACAGAGATTCATTTAAGAAGAGTCCTTGCCCTAAAGGAGTTCATCGGCTAGCTGGAGAGACAGACCCGAATGTGCAGACACAGGCTGACTGCCTCAGGGAAGCACTGAGCGGAAGCGCCTCCCGTGCTTCGGGGGGCAGACGGCAAGGAAGGTTCCTGAGGGTGGTGACACCTGGGCCCTAAGAGTGTGGGGGCGTCCAGGTGAAAGGACTGGCCTGGGCAAAGGCGCAGAGTTGAGGACTGATGTGCCGTGTGCAAAACAGTGGCAAGCGGTTGGTTGTGCTGAAACATAGGCAGGGGCTAGAAAGCATACCGCTTTCTAGGGTTATTTTTGTTTGTTTTTAGCTCCGCACTGAGGTTTGTGGGATCTTAATTCCCTGACTAGAGATTGAATGTGTGCCCTTGGCAGTGAAAGCCTGGAGTCCTAACCCCTGGACTACCAGGAAATTCCCAGGATTTTGTAGGCTGAGCCATATGAAATTGTCATTTTTGTAGGTCAAAACAAAAATGGATATCATCAGTTTCAGATGGCTCCAGCTAACGTGTTCCCTTTAGAGTTTTGGATCTTAGTGTTTTCTATACTTCTGTCATTCTTAAACGACCTTCGTGATTTTTACTACTGTGTGTGTTCAATCACTCAGTCACATCCCAGTCTTTTTGACCTTATGGACCGTAACCCACCAGGCTCCTCTGTACTTCGGATTCTCCAGGCAAGAATGCTGGAGTTGGTTGCCATTGCCTCCTCCAAGGGATCTTCCCAACCCAGGGATTGAAACTGTGTCTCCTGTATCTCCTGCGTTGGCAGGCAGATTCTTTACCACTGAGCCACCTGGGAAGCCCAAGTAGCTACTACTGAATACCCAGTTAATTTTTATGTAAAGAGATTCACTCTTTTTTTTTTTTTTTACTTAAGTAAATTTATTTAGAAGGAAATGAGACTTCATATCAAAATTTAAAAATTATTATTACTTGACATAAAAAGAAGTTAGCTGTACAAAGAAACGCAATGAAAAGAAAACTCTTGCTAGGTCCTTGCTCTGCGTAAAAATGTCCCCTTCCACAAATAAAAGGAGTCTAGGCAATTTTAGAGCAGTGTTCAGGGAGTCTGAGAGAACAGATGTCTTTTAAGAGCCCAGAAGGGTGCAGGACAATAGAATTTTAGAGGAGTAGATGGGATCAACAGATATTGGGGAATAAAAATCACCAGGATTAATTAAATGTGACCGGAGAGAAAAGAAGAGTCAGGAAGGACTTTCCAGTTTGTCTCCTGCAAACGGGATGACAGCACCGGATGTGGATGTGGGGAAGGATGAGGAAGAATGACCATGAGGCCAGGTTTGCATTTGCGATGCCCTTGGGGCCGCTGAGATGGAGATAACCATCAAACAGCCAGGATGAGGGCTCAGAGCAGAGCCGCTGGGCACAGGCAGTCCTCGAGACTGAGGGCACGAGCCTCTAATAGACCAGCTGCGGGGCAGCTGTCTTGCTGTTGGTGCTTCCCCGCATTTTCTCCCAGGCAAACCACCCATCTTTGCCTTCCTCTAGGAAGGAGTAGATGGAAGTCCTGGGGCATCAGTGTTCTCAGTCATCTTGGTCTCAGCAGCTCCTAGCTCGCCAGAGGAAAGGAGGCGAAGACGGCAAGTTCCGTCTTGAATCTGCTGAGCCATGGGGCCATGGGGGACATCGATGGGGAATCTCCGTCCAGGTGGATCCTGCTCTCATCAGGCAGTCTAAAGTTTGGGACGATATCTGGGAATTACCAGTCAATAGCTGGTGATGGAAACCATGAGAATAGATGAGAATGCCCAAAGACAATGTAGTTCCATAACAGTAGTGGGCCCAGGACTAAACCTGGGAGAAAAGTGGTGGGAAAGGAAGCCGTTAAAGAGACAGAAAAGGAACAGTCAGAAACGCTCAGAGTTAATCAGGAGAGGAAGTGTCAAGGAAGCCAACAAGCAGAGTTGCCCAGAGAGGAGAAATCATCAGTGTCAGAAAAAGCAGAGAGGTCGGCCACGCGGAAGACACCTTCAGGTGCTGCAATTGGGATTTTACTGATGACCTTGGAGAAGTTATTTTCAGTAAAGTGGTGAGAATAGAAACTAGCATCATATTGACTGAGAAGATGGACAGCATAGACAGCGAACATAGACTGCTCTCTGCAGGGGCCATATGACACACCTTTGTTATTTGTTCATGCAGTTAATATCTACTGACTGCCGGTTGTGTGCCAGGCACTGTGGTAGGTGATGATGAATAAAACAGTGAACAAAATCATGGGGTTTATATTCTGGTGATGGAGAGGCAGACACTATATAAAATAGAGTTGAGCCTTGAACGTCCTGGGTGTGACCTGCGTGGGTCCACTTACAGGCAGACTTTTCCCATACTTACACCACCCTGCTTGCCATGCAAGGCTGTTTCACAGATGGGGAGCCATGGGGACAGAGGGCTGACTGTAAAGTTATACACAGACTTTTGAGGGATGTTGGCACCCCTAACCTTCCAGTGTTGTTTAAGGATCAACTGTCTGTTAGGTCTTGATAAGTGCTTTGAAGAAAAACAAAGGGATGTGTGTGTGTGCATGTGTGTGTGTGTGCACTGTTGTATATAAGGCGAGTAAAGTCTGATCAAATGGCTGTTATAAGGGATTGTTGAGTTTGTTTTAAAGCACAGTATCAAATAAATTATAGTCCTTAATTCTTGATATATTGTCTATAGTGTTAAAATAATTAATTGATAGGTTTTACCACCTCCCTACCCAACAATAAAATACAAAGTCCTTACCATGGTCTCTAAAACCCTCCATAATCTGCCCCCTGTCTTCCTCCCAAAATTCATCTAGTACTGTCTTCCCCCTTTCTGGGTCCATTCCAGCACCAACGCCGAAGTGAATGAATGAATGAAGTCTGTCGCTTGGATGGTGTCCTGCCAAGTGGCCTCGTTGGCAAGGAAAAGCAGGCAGCTTAAGGTCAAAGGGCTTGAGCTTTGGTGCTGGAGAAACCTGGCTTTGATTGCTAGCTGTGCCACTTACAGGTTCTCTGACTTTGGGTAGGTCACACATCCTCAGTTTCCTTGTCTGTGAAATGGAGATGATATGATATCCATATTGCAAGCTTGTTTTTAGGTAGGTTGATAGTTAATGCAAATTGCTTAGCATAATATATGGCACATTGTAAGCACCAAGAAACGGGAGTAATGTTACCATCCCTGTTGTTGTTATCATTGCTTTGATACATCGGGCCTCCTCAGTTAACAGATGAGGAAGCAGGCCTCACCAGAGGTAAGCGGTGAGCCAGAGAAGGGGGAGAGGGGACCAGCACCCAGGTGTTCAGGCACAGCGTGCAAGTCAGCATGAGCTTCCGAGCTGAGGAGACCTTGGTTCAGGCTTTGGGTTTATCATTTACTATGTTTGAACTAGTTGCTTGGCCTCGCTGAGCCTTGGGGTCTCCATCCTTAAAATGCCTCATGAGACTGTTGGAAAGTGGAGAGAGGACAGATACAAAGACAGCAGAGAGCAGGGCCACTTAGAAGGCCCTCAGCAAGCAGCAGTCCTCCCTGCCTTGGCTGCGGTGCTGCTTTCTTCTCTACTTAACCCGGTGGTTGGGTAGTTTGCTTGCTCAAAGAGATAAGGGAGACATGGACCCCTTCGAGAGTCTGTGGCTCCTAAACTCAGAAGGCTCCTAAACCTTTGCTAATAGTGGGGGTGAAAATTTAATAGATCCAGACTGAATCCAATCAATCTCTCCTTCTCCCTCCCTCTTCTCTTTTCCTTCTCTTTATTGTATCAGCCCTATGTGTTCCCGGCAAGCTGCCTTTATTTATCTCACACTTTTCTAACAACTTCCTTCCAAGGGCATTCTCAGATCTTACAACGTCCTTCCAAGGGCATTTTCAACACTCTCAGTTTCTGGGGCTAAGGACATGGTGTCCCTCAAGTTTCCAAAGCATGCATTTCCTTATCTGTAAAATGGATTTGTTATTGTTCAGTTGCTCAGTTGTGTCTGACTCTTTGAAACCTCATACACTGCAGCATACCAGGTTTCCCTGTCCTGCACTGTCTCCTGGAGTTTGTTCAAACTCATGTCCATTAGGTCAGTGATGGCATCCAACCATCTCATCCTCTGTCGTCCCCTTCTCCTCCTGCCTTCAATCTTTCCCAGCATCGGGACCTTTTCCAATGAGTTGGTCCTTCACATCAGGCGGCTAAAGTATTGGAGCTTCAGCATCAGTCTTTCCAATGAATGTTCAAGACTGATTGCCTTTAGGATTGACTGGTTTGATCTCCTTGCAGTCTAAGGGACTCTTAAGAGTCTTCTCCAACAACACAGTTTGAAAGCACTGGACGAAAGTAAAATGGTGAGGGTTAAGAAAACATTGTTGGTTTATAGTATGTTCACACATAGTCTCATTAAGTCCAAACAATAATTTCATGAAGTAGGGCTTTCATTCAACTCAGGCAATATTGAATGCCTACTATGTTCTAAGTAGCTTTAGCCACAGTGATGCCTCATGGAGCTTACATAGTGGGAAGAGACTATAAAAACATGAACCACTAAACAAGGCAGTTTCAAATTGTGATGGAGGATGTAACAAACGTGAACAAGAGCTAAGGGAAGGTGGTTAGGTTTCTACCTGGATACAGCTTGTATAAATTCATAGTATAAGAGTATCAATGTATATCCTTGTTACTTTTTAATTAAAAATTTTTTTAATTTTTATGGTAGCTTTTCCCTCCCTATTAAATACAGATTCTCAGTGGACTGCTATCAAAGGCATTATAGAATGCTTGAGCTTGCCTTCTTAGACAAGAAGGCCTCAGTTAATAGCCTTAGTTAATAGAGAGTTTAATCGAATCAGATTTCAAGGCAAGTCTATGAAAGGTGTGGACTTTGGATGCCAGACACCATTCCCTGGAGCTGGCAGTCTTCACTTGCATCACCACATTTGTGGAGGGCAAATCCAGTCTGTAAACTCAGAAAGATGCTATGCCTAAGTAAAATCGCCAACTGAACATGTCTGAAGGATGTGAAACAGAGGTGAATGTAGTCAGTTCAGGAAAATGAGCCCATTGAGGAAGAGAACAGTGGCTACAGCTGTGCAGAACAAAACTGCCAAGAGGGAGGGGCTGATGTTCCCTTTACAGCAGAGCATAATATTCTCTTTACCAAGGCCGTGATTTTTCTCTAATAATTTCCGCTTAAAAAAATACCTTCTGTATGCCAGTTTCGTCATATGACATATTGATGAGAAAATCTATAAGGAAACAATTTCAGCCAGTTTAAGTAACTTGACTACAGCCATCATTGGTAGAGGTGGGGTTCAGAGCTCAGATTGTCCCTGAGCCCCAACCTAGTGCCCTTTACACTCACCGCCCCACAAGCCTAAGATGCTGCCCACTTGGTAAGACGGAGGAGCGGCAGAGCCCAGGCCAGAAGAGGCACAGGGGAAAGCCCTCCATGCACCAGGATTCCTCACCCAGCACGCAAGTCCAGCCCAGAGAATCCCACTGGGACTTCTGCCCTGAAAGGCAAGAGCCCCTTTCTGCTATTGAAGACAAACTGGTTGGTTTTTATTTTTTGTTTTTATTTTTCCATTTTCCTCTTGTCTTTCAGTGCTTTAAATGACTTTACTGCCAACCAGACTGAGATTGCTCTTTTCCACAATTAAAAGACCTTTAAATTGTGTTTGTTGTAAAAATAGAACATATTTGTTTAAAAAAAGTAAAAAATGCGCATAGCAGAAGATGAGCGCCTCGTGCCCATTTTCCACCTCCCCCCCTCCCCCCAATATAGCTTTAAATGTGCCTTCAGAACATGTTTTGGTTTTGTTTTAAAAGATGGGTCTTTTATGGTCTCTCTCAAAGGGATCTAACCTGAGTGCTCTAACCCCTTCAGGTTTTCAGAGACACTCTGGACTGGCCTTAAGTTGAATAGTAAGGAAATGGCAACCCACTCCAGTGTTCTTGCCTGGAGAATCCCAGGGACGGGGGAGCCTGGTGGGCTGTCGTCTCTGGGGTCGCAGAGTCGGACACGACTGAAGTGAGGTAGCAGTAGCAGCAGCATAGGGATGTCACCTGTATGCTAGGTGTTGCTGATTCAAGATGGACAAAACAATGGCAGACTTGGTTCCTTAAACCAAGGATGAGCTGGAAATCCCACAGTGAATATATACAGAGTATCATTTTAAAAACAGGTTAAAAACATTCTTTTTAATCAGAATGACAACGTAATTAACTGATCTGAGAAGAAGACCAATATTCAAGTGAAAGAGTTCTTTACTTTGTAGGTGACCCTGCCTCCTGCTGAGATAGATGGAGTGAGATCGGTCCCTGGGTAGATCCTGTTCCAGTGCCCTAAGTATATGCCAGGTCAGTTAGTCAGCAATTCTGCTTCAGGAATGAGCCCATGTATCCATTATACCAATGTTACATTTTCAAAATGGAATGCCTTTAAAATGTAAATATAAATTAAGCATTTCCTGTGCTGGAGAGGGAGATTTTAGGCCTAGGACTAGAATGCAAGGCTCCTCACATCAGTTTGATGTGTTTCCTTACACCCTGTGATTGAGTTCTAGAGCACCAAATGAGTATTAATCTTCATGGAGTTTTTATCCATTGCTGACTATATGGATTGGATTGTGCTCGGCAATAGAGATTTAAAGTGGGACAGCTCAGGGAATTCCCTTGCATTGGAGGTCCAGTGGTTAAGGCTGTGCGCTTTCACTGCCATGAGCCTGGGTTCAGGCCCAGGTTGGGGATCTAAGATCCCTCCAGCTGCACGGTGCAGCTTAAATAAAGTTGGTCAGGTCAGTCACCGGCACTTTGTGCTGAATAAACAGCCCAGTGACAAAACAGAAGAATAAATTGACAATTTACGCCCAAAAAGGGTTAGTTGCAGGGGAAAGGGCCCGGAGCAGAGGCAGGAGGGTTTCTCAGTTTCGTGAATGAAAGCTCATTGGAAGAAACAGTGTATGTCATTTCTTTCACTTTTCCTGGGCAGAGACCTGGAGAGCTACTACTAGGCTTTCCCAGGTGGGGAGAGGAGTCAGGCTGGGCACCTTGGGGAATTGCTGATGTTGATCAGATTAGTTTGTAATCCAATCTGATCTAATCCAACAGGACACAATCAATGCTGGTATTTTAAACCAATTTTCAACTGTTTGAAGTGAAAGTTGCTCAGTCCGGTCAGACTCTCTTGCAGCCCCATGGACTGTAGCCTGCCAGGTTCCTGTCTGTGGAGTTCTCCAGGCCAGAATACTGGCTAGCCTCTTGCTTCTCCAGGGGATCTTCCTGACTCAGGAATCAAATCAGGGTCTCCTGCATTGCAGGCAGATTCTTTACCAGCTAAACTACCAGGGAAGCTCTTTCTAGCCATGATAATAGTTTATTAGTAGTAAAATTTAGTGCTTCTGGGATGAGGGTAAGAACCCTCAGGGATGGTGTCTTGGACTGGTCTGATTCAGGCCTACTGGTTTAGAGGAAACAGCCATTGGTTCATTCAAGAAGTATTTAATTGGTACTCGGGTACCAGGCACTGTTCTGGGGTGAAAGTGAGACATGGGCTGTTACCTCTTGACTTTTAACAAATCCCTTTCACTCTCTGGGCCTCAAATCCTTGACCTACTCAGAGATGTGCGTTCACCGTGAACCTAGACTGTTTAGATTCAAATTCCAGCATCACTTCTTTGGTGTTACGTGACCACAGGCAAGTTAACTCCATCTCCCTGAGCTACAGGTTCCTCATCTGTAAAATGGGGATAATATGATTCCTTTCATTGGGTTGTACCGAGAGTGAAATTAAGCTAAGGCAATCACTGGGCTTCAGTGCGCCCAATCAAGAGTGGTCACTAGCGTTAACCCCTGCTGATTTCATTAGCCGCAGACCCACTCAGCAACCACACACAGGTGTTATTTAGGGCGTGGCTAAGGGACCCGCCCGGATTTATAAAACCAGGGTCCGGCGCTACGGTCTACACTCCGCCTCGGCTGGACATCGGAGCATGGTCTTCTCGGGCCTTGCTCCGCGTCCCCGAGGACCAGAAGCGGGGCTGTCCAGCGGCGACCAGCGCGGAGCACCCGGGGCGCCGAGACTAAGCGACCCCCCGGCTCCCGGGGCGCTCGGGCCCCCGGGTGCGCGCAGTGGCCCCGGGCTCCCGGCCGCGGGGGCGAGGCCCGCGGCCGAGCGGCACCCCCGACGCTCCCCGCCCTCCCCGCCCCCCGACTTCGCCGAGGCCCGGAAGGGACCGGTCGCGCTTCCGTCTCCGCCGGGGATGCACGAAGGGCGGAGCCGCAGCCCGAGGACGCGACGCGAGCCCAGTTCCGGCGAGGAGGCCGCGCCAGTGACAGCGATGGCGGCGGAGTCGGCGCTGCAAGTTGTGGAGAAGCTGCAGGCGCGCCTGGCCACGAACGCAGACCCGAAGAAGGTGAGCGGGCGGGCGGCCAGGCTGGTGCGGCGCGGGGCGGGCGTTGGGCGCGGCGCGGCCCGGTAACGGTCGCGGGCCCGGGCGCGGCCGCGGGGGGCTCGGACCCGCGGCGCGGTCCCCGCCGGGCTGCGGCCTGCGGCGGGGAACTTCGTAGCCGTCCGGCCGCGGCCCACGCGGTGGGGCCCGCAGGGCGGCCGGCCTCGGCGGGCCCGGGCCCCCGGCTGGTGCCGGGCCCGGGCGCCCGCGGGCTGCGGCGGGGCCGGGGCGCGCTCCGCGCGGACGCCGCGTGCCGGCGGGGCTCGCCGAGTCCTCCCCCGGGCGTCCCGGGCCAGCTGTTTGCCTGTCGGGAGAGCTCCCCGCCCGGAGTTGACTCCTGCCCGCTCAGCTGCTCCCCCTGCGCGATCCGTCCCCTGATTTCTTCGCGTCTTTTTGATGTTTGTTGGGGAGAAGGGGGTAGGGCGGAGCCGCAGCCCGAGGACGCGACGCGAGCCCAGTTCCGGCGAGGAGGCCGCGCCAGTGACAGCGATGGCGGCGGAGTCGGCGCTGCAAGTTGTGGAGAAGCTGCAGGCGCGCCTGGCCACGAACGCAGACCCGAAGAAGGTGAGCGGGCGGGCGGCCAGGCTGGTGCGGCGCGGGGCGGGCGTTGGGCGCGGCGCGGCCCGGTAACGGTCGCGGGCCCGGGCGCGGCCGCGGGGGGCTCGGACCCGCGGCGCGGTCCCCGCCGGGCTGCGGCCTGCGGCGGGGAACTTCGTAGCCGTCCGGCCGCGGCCCACGCGGTGGGGCCCGCAGGGCGGCCGGCCTCGGCGGGCCCGGGCCCCCGGCTGGTGCCGGGCCCGGGCGCCCGCGGGCTGCGGCGGGGCCGGGGCGCGCTCCGCGCGGACGCCGCGTGCCGGCGGGGCTCGCCGAGTCCTCCCCCGGGCGTCCCGGGCCAGCTGTTTGCCTGTCGGGAGAGCTCCCCGCCCGGAGTTGACTCCTGCCCGCTCAGCTGCTCCCCCTGCGCGATCCGTCCCCTGATTTCTTCGCGTCTTTTTGATGTTTGTTGGGGAGAAGGGGGGAAGAGGGGGGTGGTTCTCTGCCTGCGCCTGATGGAACCTAGGCTCGGTGTGTGGTCCCTGCGTCCTTAAGACGTTTTTAAATTCTTTCCGCATTGATAATTAGAACATGGACTCTTTTTGCTTTCTCAGTAAATCTCTTTCAAAGCAAAAATAAACCTCATGTCACCCTAACTAAAAACTTAGGTTGTAATTGGAAGCGGGGGGCCAACAGGGTTAGAAGTTGCCGCTAGATTTTCCTTTTCCTTCTGGCATTGCTGGAAAGGTAAGGGCTACCGTTTCTGGCAGCTGCGATTGATGGGCAACCATTTTTAATTGTGCTCGGCTAGTTTTGTTCCCCCTCAACTGTTTCCATAAGTTAAATGCATGTTTTTTGCCTCCGACTTTTCTTCCGTTCAGCCTCTCAGTGTCTGGGAGAGGGTCCGGTGGATGTTAGGGTTTTTGTTGTTGTTGTTGTTGTTTGTTTGTTTTAATTGAAATACAGTGATAAAAACACTCAAGGTGTTTGACATTTCTGTCAGCATTATAGCTGCTGTGTACACTCCTTAAGAGTTGGGTCTGTAAATCCCAGAGTGCCTTTTAAAGAGGAAATAATCCAGGGAGTCATTAGAAAATGGTGAGGAGATTGAGTTCTAATTTATTTGCCAGCCGTGGACATTGGGGGGTGGGGGGAGGGATGTTCCTTGCTAAGCCCCTTTCCTCACCTGCTTCTTCTAGGACCGAACCAAAAGGCGGAAGTGCTCAGTAGATGTTAATCTCCGCTCTCTACAGTTTTTCTTGATGGGTCCCTTTCTCTTCACCTTGTTCTCGGTCTGTCATAGGTGAGGTTTTTTTCTGTTTCTAAAGGCTGTATCACATTATCAGACGACTTGCTTCTCACGCATACCTAGCTCAAAGATCCACTTCTTCAGGACGACATTTGAGCTCTAAGTCTGTGAAAGCTGAAATGCTTTCACTCGTCTTGTGTCAGGTTTTCTATCCTGGCCTCAGTACCTAGTGGACAGGCATATTTACAGCTTTCTTTTTACAATAACCCTCTGTGGGCTTCTAATCAGTGGTCATTATTTCTGAGTACTAGCTTGTTTTCCCAGACACTGTAAGTTTGCTACTGACCTTAAAACATTATGTAGATCCCCTTATCTCCCCAGTTTTGTCTTCCATTGGGTTTTAAAAATAGAAAGAAAAAAAGCACTGTGTAGTATCTATAGCCATTTCCCCCCTAGAAGTTGAATTTTGAAGTAGCTTTTCTTGTTGTTGATGTGCATGAAGTTTCAAAGTGAAAAAAGGTTTGTTTGACTTCTCAGCCTATTCCGACTAGGAGTGATTGTGAGTATCTGGGCACAGACAGTCACCCTAAACTTCTGACTTTGCATTATGAAGATCATTTTTGCAAAGGGCACAATAGTTGGCATTCATGAATGAGCTAATGCAGAGGGAAAACTGCAAGCTGGCACCCCGGCCTTCTCAACCTTCTGTTAACCCAGCAAGCTCCCACAGGTTGTTCTTGAAATTGCAAGATGATTATATAGCAGTATTGAAATTTGAAACCAAATCTTGATTTCAAACCATTATTAGCCAAAGGGTTGATCCTACACCTCTGTGCATGGATTTTCCAGTGTTAAACATATAGCTGTTTAACTATAACGCTGTTTTCACTTTAAGCCCATGTATAATCTAGCTTACTTGGGGAAAATGTATCAGGCAAACCAGGGTCACTTGGTTCCTACTATTTAAGTGGAAACAGTTTTCATGGCTGGTCAAGTTACTTGTCACGTGTTATCGTTTGAACATGGAAATTACCAGGAACATAGTTGGGAGGCAAGCGGAGAACAAGGGGTCAACACTATGAACATCTTTAGCTCTTTGGGATGAAGTAGTGTGCAAAGGACAAGCGTGGACTGTGCAAATGTTTTCAGTTTCTCAGTGACTTGTTATCACTTCTTGCAAACTACAATTGGTCGCTCAGTTTGCTAACAGCAAGTTTCCACCTACCTGAGGATGCCCAAAGAGCTTTACCTTTTTAATGCTTTGTTCTTCTTTGAACCTCATTGAGGACAGAGAAGCTCTGAAGGCGTGTTTCTCTTGGCTTCGGCTAAATTGATTTGAATATCTCCAGGGTTTTAGTTTTGTCTGCTTTTAAGTCGCCCCTTCTAACCCAAAATGAAGCAGAAAGACAGGATTTACACTTCGAGGTAGTGCTAGGCTTTAAGATGAACACCTTCAGTGACTTCTAGCCCTATTCTTATATGTGGCCTTTACAGAGGTCCTGGTAGTGACCTTCTTTCCTCTGCAGAGTCTAAACTGTGACATTGTAACACTGAGGAGCGGCTCTTCTGCTTTGTGTCACGTGTGCTGAGAGGAACATTTTCTTTTCCTCTCTTCTAAGGACAGTGTTTTTTTTTCTGTGGCTTTGTAGTATTAAGTTGGCCAAAGGGGTTTTTCTGTAACATTTTACCAACCCAGTGCCTGCTGTGTTAAACACACTTGACTGACTGACTTGCTTGTTAGGCAAGTTACCTCAATCTCACTGAGCTCAATTTCAATATTTGTAAAATGGGTAACATAAAATCCATTTAATAGAGTTGGTTAAGGAGAATGAAATGAGCTAACAGGTGTAAGAACTTAACGTAGGAGCCAATGCACAATAAATAGTATTCAATATATAAATGCCTTCCAGAGAATGGTGTTAGTGGAGACAATCTGTTTTGATCTTCTCAGATATTCTAAATTTTCTTTTTTAAGAAAAGAATTTGGCAGGAATCTTTGCACCCATCACTTGGGTGACAAGAAATACACATATACTTTGTCCTGAGTTGGATGGTGGTGGTGATTGAATTGGAAGTAGAGCATAGTTTTCCATAGATACACTACTTGGCTTCTCAGTTGTTCCCAGTCAAACAAGATAATCACATGTGATCCAGTTGCTCTGCCTAGCGACCGTGTTCAGTAATTATTGAAGTAGAATGACCAGAAAAACATACTTGCTACTCCACCTAGTAGCAATATGGCATACTAATTATAGCCTGGGCTACACATGTAAAAAGAACAGATCCTGTTACCAGATATTTAAATATAAAGGCAGTCATAGTTAATCTATTTGGAACAACCTGTACTTTTTTGGCACTCCTTGAATGTAAATTTATTTATATATTCATAAACCTTTCCTAGAGAATGGCATAGCAGTCATGACTTTGGGTAGAAGTGGAGCGAGTAGGAACTGGCTGAGAATATCTGGTGGAAGATTAAGGGTAGCTGTTTAAGGAATGGTCAGTTGATGAATGAAATGATTAATAAGCGTTTATTGAGCTTGTATAGCAGTCCAGGCCTTAGGGCTATAGACATGGTTTGAATCCTCACGACCTGTGAAGCAGAGACAGGATTCAGTTCTGTTTTGCAGATGAAGTAACTGAGGCTCAGAGAGGTTAGTGACTTGCACAAGATCACCCCCCAAGAAAGGAGCAGGGGCACACTGAAGCCTGTCTGTGACTGAGACTCTGTCTTAACAGCTCTGCTGTCCTGACTTTGATCAAGTTCAAGAGACTACACTATAGAAAGGAAACCTGGCCAAACGCAGATTGCTTCTCCAGTCTACCCCGACATTGTCATTCACCGTTTGCAATGCAAAGTTCCTATTCTAGCAACTTGAAATTGGTCTTGGCTTCCCACTTAACATCAAAAAGCAAACAAAAACCCCAATTCTGTTAAACACACTTTCTCTGGAAATGTGATCCCTTTTCCTGTAGAGACCTCTTCTCCTTTTCACTTTCCTCCATGAGTAATTTCCTACATTCGGCCCCTTTCTCAGAAATTCTAACTGGGGCAGAACGGTAGTTGTTGATGACTTATATTAGAACTGATAGGTCTTCCCTTGGTGTCGCATAGTGGTTGAAAGCACAGAATCTAAAGCCACAGACCTGAATGAATCTTGCCCTACATGCATCCTGGGACAAGTAACTTTATTGAGTCTGTTTTTGCTCTTGTAAGTAGGATAGTAACCATACTTAATACTGTATAACCAGAGTAAGCACTTTGCCATTAGATACTATTCTTTGATATTTGTTCAGGGAATGATGATGATTAATGGTGATGATTTTATAGAAATTAATGTGTATTTAATTTCTCTCTGCAGCTATTGAAATATTTGAAGAAACTCTCTGCCCTGCCCATTACCGTAGACATTCTTGCGGTAAGAGCTGTGTAATTTTAGATATTATGCAACTGTATCCCATCCCCTTTGCAACTGGAGAGATTATACAGTAAGGTTAAGACCGTGGGCTCTAGAAGTGAAGGAAACCAGACACAAGGTCACATATTGTGTGGTGTTATTTATATGAAATGTCTAGAGTAGGCAAATCCACAGACAGAAAGTAGATTAGTGATTACCAGGGGTGGGAGGAACTGGGTTTCTTTTTAGGGTGATGAAACTGTTCTAAAGTATTAATTCAAGGAGTTCCTTGGTGGGTCAGTGTTTAGAACTCTGCCTCCACTGCCATGGGCCTGGGTTCAATCCCTGATTTGGGGAATTAAGTTTCCATAAGTCGCACAGTGTGGCCAAGAAAAAGTATTAACTCAGACACCAGATGCAATACTCTTAGGTCAGGATCTGACACCTGCCATAATCACTCTTATTATTTTTAAAGTTGTAGAAGTGTTTTATGTCTTATAAACCATGGGCTTGATTTTTTTTTTTTTACTGTATTTATTTTTGCTGTGCTGGGTCTTTATTGCTGTGCACAGGCGTTTTTAGTTGCACGAGCAGGCTTCTCATCACAGTGGGTTTTCTTGTGGAGCACAGTGGGCGAGTGGGCTTCAGGAATTGTGACACATGGGCTGAGTTGCCCCGAGGCATGTGGAATCTTTGGGACCAGAAATTGAACCTGTGTCCCCTGCACCAGCAGGCAGATTCTTAACCCCTGGACTACCAGGGCAGTCCCTCCAGAAGTGTTTTAACTTAGTGTTTTCCTCTTCTGAATTTGGTATGCTTTGCTACTGTGTGTCATTAGAGGTTTGGCGCATTGACACAAACTAACTTTGTACTGAGACTTGTATGTTTTTGGAATGAAGTATTGGTTTGTTGGAACTTAGGAGGCTTTGTTTCTTTAGAAAATTATGAGCCTAGTTCCACAACCTTCTAACCATTCCTTTGTCAACTTTGTAGGAGACTGGAGTTGGGAAAACGGTGAACAGCTTGCGAAAACACGAGCACGTCGGAAACTTTGCCAGGGACCTAGTGGCTCAGTGGAAGAAGCTGGTTCCTGTAGAACGGTAGGAAAAGTTCTTTTATTCCTTCTCTGCCTTCTTATTTAAAATGTTTATTCTGCCTCAATTATAAAAAATAAGCCATGATCATTAAAGGAAATATTTTAAAAGTAGAAGAATAAATTTCTCTTAGGTACTGCCTCTGGGCTTCCCTGGTGGCTCAGACGGTAAAGGGTCTGCCTGCACTGCGGGAGACGCGGCTTTGATTCCTGGGTCGGGAAGATCGCTTGGAGGAAATGGCAGTCCACTTCAGCACTCTTGCCTGGAAAATCCCATGGAGAGAGGAGCCTGATAGGCTACAGTCCGTGGGGTTGCAAAGAGTCAGACATGACTGAGCGAC
Source organism: Madoqua kirkii (assembly GCA_006408675.1). NCBI lineage: Eukaryota > Metazoa > Chordata > Mammalia > Artiodactyla > Bovidae > Madoqua > Madoqua kirkii. The sequence continues at coordinate 20,797 of SJYC01030609.1, forward strand.
TTCACGTTCCCTTTCATGGCCTATGGGATCTCAGGGATTGAACCAGGGATTGAACCTTGGGCCACAGTAGTGAAAGCCCAAAATCCTCACCGCTAGGCCACCAGTGAACTCCAAAGAATAAAACTTTCTAAATTGTACCTTCCAGAGATCAGCATTATTGACATTTTGGAATGTTCTTTCTAAGCTGGTCTTAAAAAGTCATTTTTATACAGTTGTGAATAAACTGACGTAAATTATTGCCCCTTTTTAATGTAACAAATTCAGTATTTCCCTGTGTTGAAAAGTTTTTTAAGCATTTTCACATACACAAGATACTTGATCTTCTTTGTAGCCTGTAATTAAACTCATTATGTTCCATTTATGGAATATTTGAGTTTTCCCAGTTTTAAAACCTAGTTGAGTATCTTTGAGCAGAACCTTTTTCCCAAGCCCATGTTTTTAACTATGTCAACTCTTCATCTGTTTTGTGAGTTCAGGTTCTGTGACTTTGTCCTATGAACAAGGATTGCCCTGAACTTTTTCTCTGTTTTTTCCTTTTGTTTTAGAACCACAGAGCCTGAGGAACAGAGCTTTGAGAAGAGCAGTTCTCGGAAGCGCCCCAGGGATGCCCTGAGGGAGGAGGCAGAGATAGAGGGGGACTACCCGGAAAGCTGGAAAGCCTCCAGCAGCCAGTCGCACGGTCCTGATAATAGACAGAAAAGGCACAGAAAGCTCCCAGAGCTCGAGCGGCCTCACAAAGTATCTCACAGTCATGGGAGGAGAGATGAAAGAAAGAGGTACCACAGAGCTTCTCCAGCTTACTCTTCGGACCACGAGTCTTCCGATTACGGCCATGTTCAGTCCCCTCCGCCATCCACCAGCCCTCATCACATGTCTTTGGACCACTACAGATCCCTGGAGGAGGACCATGAGCCCTTTGTTCCCCACCAGAAGCCTGGCAAAAGCCATGGTAATGCCTTTCAGGACAGACTGGGGGTCAGTCAGGAGCGACACCTGGGGGAAGCCCAGGGGGGAGAGAGCGTGAGTCAGAGCAAGGGGCACAGATCTTCCCGTAAAGAAAAACGTCCGGCGGATGCCAAAGGAGACGAGAAGTCTTCTCTGAGCAAAGAAAAGTTGCACAAGGTTGTCTCCAAAGAGGAAAACCGGAGGCCGACCTCTGGGGACAGCACAAAGGAGAAACCGCCCTCTGGTGTCAGAAAGAGAAGGAGAAGGAGGGCGGCGCCAAGAAGAAGGTCTTACCCTCCTTGGAGGTGGCTTCAGACAACCACCTTAAAAAGCCAAAACCTAGAGACTCCGAGAAAACCAAGTCAGACAAAAACAAGCAGAGTCTAGAAAATGCAGATGTGGGCAAGGGGGCAGGAGACCTGTTGCCCAAGGCAAAAGAGAAGGTTTCTAACAACCTGAAGACTCAAGAAGGGAAAGTCAAACCTTCACATTCAGACAGAAAGTCGGTTGCTTCCTTCCCTAAAGGTGAGGAGGCAGATACGGATGATGAATTCGAGAAGCCCACCATGTCTTTTGAGTCATACCTCAGCTATGACCAGCCCCGGAAGAAAAAGAAAAAGGTTGTAAAAACTTCAAGCACGACTCCCGGAGAAAAAGGACTTAAAAAAAATGATTCAAAAAGCACTAGTAAAAACCTGGACTCAGTTCAGAAATTGCCTAAGGTGAATGAAAGCAGGCCCGAGAAGCTTCCGCCAGTTGGAGCCGACTCAGCCAAGCGGAAAAAGGTAACCCCTGCGGCCCCTGGCACCCAGAGCACCTGGGCCTGCACCCCCACTGCTGATTTGCTTGGCTGGCTTTTCCGTGACTTGCTGCATTTCAGTTTGAAATAATTTCCTCCTGGCCTCTCTGGCCACCAGGGTCGGTGGAACCCGAGAAAAGTTTTCCTGAGGCATTCCGTCGTGCTGGGCCCATCTGTGTGTCTTCTGACGTAGGTGGCATCAGGCATGGCGCTGCCTCTCGTCCGGCTGCCCGTGAAGTTACTGCCGCGTCAGCACCGCTGGGCATCGACTGTGGGAAGGAGCTGTGCCGGTAGAGAGGGGCTCTCCAGTCACTGGTCTCTTCTCTGCAGGTCCCCAGCGATGTGTTGCCAGTATTACCTGACCTCCCATTACCTGTGATCCAGGCCAATTACCGTCCACTTCCTTCCCCTGAATTGATGTCATCCTTCCAGCCAAAGCGAAAAGGTAATTTGCTTGTCTTTTTTTTTTTTTTTTAAGGAAAAAGTGATTTTAAAAATTCATGATCTGACATCATGAATGGTGCATTTTTCTAAGAGCGCAGGTTCTAGAGTTTGGCTTAGGTTTGAATCCCAGCTCTGGCCTCTACTACAAGTTATATGATCTTGGGCAACAACTTAATTTTCTTGGACTTCAGTTTCATACTCTGTAAATGGATGAAATAGTAGTGTCTGCCTATGAGGTGGATTGGAGGTGATAATGCTCGTAAAGCTCTGAGCTCTGGATTTTTACACAGAATAAGTGTTCATTAAATTTTAGCAGCTGCTGTTACTAGCAGCCTTCTGTTCTGTACACTCCACAGGGGCTTAAAAAAAGGTCTAGGTTTTTTCTGGTTTTGTTCTTTTTTTGTTTATTTTTTAAGGTTAGTTTTAATAGCAAAAGAATTAGACGCTACATAGGTTTCCTTTGTAAGAGACTCACAGATGGATCATGGTTCATCCACACAGTGGCATCCTATGCCACTTTTTTTTTTAAGTGGAAAAATCTATGTATTGAGGTGATTACTAGAATTCAGTAAATGACAAAATTATGTTATTGATTAAAAGGAATAAAATAAATATTAGCTTGTTTTTGCGTAGACTTTCTAGAAGGACATAAGAAACTGGTGGCATTGGTTGCCTCTGAGAAAGGGAACTGGGAGGCTGAAGAATGGGGTAGAAGGAGAGTTTTCATTGAAGAGCCAGTGCCTTTTTAAATTTTTTAAAAGTCTTTTGATGGCAGCACATGGCATGTGAGGTCTTAGTTCCCCTACTCGGGATTGAACCTGCGCCCCTGCATTGGCAGCTCAGAGTCTTAACCGCTGGACCACTAGGGAGGTCCAGCTTAGGGCCTTTTATAACTTACATTCCTGTTTTTCTTGCCTTGCAGCACTCTCCTCACCCCAGGAAGAGGAAGAAGCTGGATTCACCGGAAGAAGAATGAATTCTAAGATGCAGGTCTATTCTGGTTCCAAGTGTGCCTATCTCCCCAAAATGATGACCTTGCACGAGCAGTGCATCCGGGTGCTTAAAAACAACATCGACTGTAAGTCACACGCTTCTCTCTGCGCCCTGGCGTGTTGGGTCACTGGGTGACTTGACCGCTACTCAGTCCCTTTTACCCTTGATCCTCTGCAGCGATCTTTGAAGTGGGAGGCGTCCCGTATTCTGTCCTTGAACCTGTTCTGGAGAGGTGTACACCCGATCAGTTGTATCGAATAGAAGAGTACAATCACGTGAGTATCCTGCTTGGATGGCAAGAGGGCAGTTTGCTGGCTTGTGTCTGTAAAAATAGGCTTGTCTCTGACTTGCCACAGTGGTAAGCAGGCAGCAGTCAGCGTGCTGTTCTGGGCTTGCCTGTGGGCCTTTAAACAGGCACAGTGTCAGCCCTGCCCCTAGCATCTTAAGTAGACCCCTTAGGCTCGAATCAAGGTGGGGTTGAAAGTGGAAGCAGGGAGGGGCGGACCATTTCCCACATGTCCCCTGCGTTTTCCTAGATTCAGCTGTCAAGGGAAAATTCTAAAAGCACAGCACGTGGGACCCAAGGCAGGGATTGGGCCTTGCTCACCAGACACCTGAGTGTCGACATGGAAGACTGACCGAGTGTCTTCCAGAGGCAAACAGGTCTATCCCCCAGTCTTCCTAAGGCTGGAGACGCTCATTTGATTGCATCCCTCTCTGGTGCAAAGGGTCTGTGGCATTCCCCCTCAGGTGGCCCCTGGCCACAGCAGTTCAGAGTGGTGCTGGGGGAATGCTTGGACTGGACTTCAGCTCCTTCCCTGCACAGGAAAAGACTGATCTGAAGCTAATTCGGTGTTGTCTTCTCTCCTAGCCCCACAGCCCCCAGTAGCAGTTAGCAGTGCCTTGCACTTAATATTTTAATTCAGGGATTTGGTTTTTTCCTGGAACTGTGGTGTTTTACTATAATACTACTGTTACTGTGCAGATCAAAATATTGTTAGGAAACTGGCCACCATGCGTGATTAAGGATGGAAAGGAGGTATGTAAGAGTGCTTGCATGTAAATGACGTCCTGGTTCTGATTTTAGGTATTAATTGAAGAAACGGATCAGTTATGGAAAGTTCACTGTCACCGTGACTTTAAGGATGAAAGGCCGGAAGAGTACGAGTCGTGGCGGGAGATGTACCTGCGGCTTCAGGATGCGCGAGAGCAGCGGCTGCGAGTCCTCACAAAGCACATCCGCTCTGCACACGCCAATAAGCCCAAAGGTGAGATTGCAGGCCAGGTCTGGCAGGAGAGTGAGCCCTGTGCTCTGGTCACGCCCGGGCTGTGGAGGGCTCAGCTAAGGTAGAACCTCTGGCCCCTGGCGCGCTCGCATTTGCAGAAGCGGGCAGAGGGCAAGGTGTTTGTTCTGCCACTACCCATGCTACCCTCCAGAGAGGTTTCCAGGGTTGGTCGATTATCCACTACCTTTGGAGGCCCTTGAAAAGCCTTTATCCCTTAACACATAGATTATTAAAAGTAGCATCTCAGCTCGAGAAGGCAGGTGTTAACCTCCATTTATCCACAGGCCGACAAGCAAAAATGGCCTTTGTCAACTCTGTGGCCAAGCCACCTCGTGATGTTCGAAGGAGGCAGGAGAAATTTGGAACAGGAGGAGCAGCGGTGCCTGAAAAAATCAGGTAAGATCTCTGTCCCTCTGTGGTTTTGCCTGCTCAGGGAGAGAGCCCGAGAGCAGGTCCCGGGGCAGGAAGCAATTCATTTTGTCTGGTAGGGGGCAGCGTGAGGCCAGAGTGGCTTCTGAAGGCTGACCTTGACCCACTGGGCCCTCGTTCCCTGAGCCGCAGCTTCCTTGGCTGCACTGTGGCCCGGATAATGACCCCTGCCCCTCAGAGAGGTCAGCATCACATGGAGAGCAGGGCCTGCCTCTGGACACATTCCCTCAGGCTTTCCTTTTCTCTGTTTAAACAGAAAACATGTTACTGCAATGACTGTTATCTAAGTACGTTTGCATTTTCAAAATACAGATTTACACTGAAACAGTGAAAAGTTAGTCAAGATTATCATTCATCCTGAAAGACTACCGTGTCACTTCCCAGCCATGAGCAAAATCTAGGTAGCAGATGGACTGGTCAGAGCCACAGAACCGAGTCCGCAGCCCAGCCCACTGCAGGCTGTTTGCGCTGAGGGCCTGTTTCCCCGGCCTGTGACTCTCAGCTTTGCTCTGCTCCAGGATCAAGCCAGCGCCGTACCCCACAGGAAGCAGCCGGGCTTCCTTCAGCAGTGGCAGCAGCAACAGCTTCACCGCCAGCCCCGAGGAGCCGGCCTACGATGGCCCGAGCACCAGCGGCGCCCACCCAGCCCCGGTGGTCAGCAGCACTGTTTCCTATGATCCTAGGAAACCGGCCGTGAAGAGTAAGTAACTCGGGGCTCCGCGCAGATGTCTTGGGACTAGTTCGTGCTAGTGTGTGCGCCCCTTTGACGTCACTGGTGCGGCGCCAGCAGTGCTCCCGTGTGTTAGCTGGAGCTGTGTGGTGCCTTGCCCGTGGCTGGCGTAAGCATCAGCACCTCCTTCCTCTGCCTTGTTCATATGCGTGTTGTGTGTATCGTTTAAGCTTTGAGCATAGTGAATATTCATTTTGGTGCTCTGCTTTTCTTTTTTCAGTCTAAATGTAAACTTGCTTCTCTAGGCAACAACATGGAGTTGACAGCTGAATGATTTTGTTGAAGTTTTATAAGCTCAGCTTCCAAGTATTTATTTTTTATATCTAGTTGGATCTAGTTCATGTCTTACTGACTTTGTTACCATAGACGATCCTAAGTATTCTACAAGGGTGTCCTGACTTAAGCATTATTCTGTATTGACTTCAGGGCCCGCAGGAGCGTGGGAGCTTTGGCTGGGCTCAGGCTAACCCGTTTAGAAGCAGGCTAGTCCTTCTTAGGTGGTATTTGCATTTAGCTCATCTCAGACCTGTTGCTGCACAGGACAGGTATAAGAGTGGGTGCTTTTTGCTGGTTTGGATGTTGGTGAAGCAGAGTTAAATTGCGGCTCAGAATGGCCTTTAGAGTCTGGCAGGGATTGAACCCCAGTTCTGCCACTCACTGTACAGGGCCCAGCCGAGTCTCAGTGAGTTGTGAGACTTGGAGGGAGTGATTGTCGGAGCCCTGGCGGGGGCTCGGGGAGCGTTCACTGCGGGCTGCCACTTGCATCAGTTCATCTGGCTGTGGAGCCGAGAGTAGCAGGCCTTGAGTTTCCTAAACCACTGCTGTCTGGTGTCCAAACTGCCGTGGATCTGAAACAACTGCCTTCTCTCTCTCCTCGCAGAAATTGCCCCAATGATGGCCAAGACGATTAAAGCTTTCAAGAACAGGTTCTCCCGACGATAAACCGAGGACTTACCTTGGAAATGAAATCTGGGGGGAGGAATACAAGGATGGTGGGGGTTGGGGCATGGAACTTCAGAGGAGACCAGAGCCCTTCACTCCGTGGAAGCTTTCGGTCCCGAGTCCTGCGCCGTCAGCGGGCGTGGCCCGAGCCGGTGTCCGCAGCGCTGCCTCCTTGCCTGGCCAGCGCTTCAGAGTTCTGAGGATGTGAAGCTTCGCTCTCACTGAGGATTTTAAGGTCAATTGTACCTTTGTTGTTAATTAGCTTCTTTGTAAACTATAAGACATAGTTTTAATTAATAAATATTGCCCCCAGATTGTATTTATATTGCCTCCCCCCTACCCCCAAGTTTTCTGTTGTGTTTTGGTCCTCTCCCACACACTTAGCCTTTCATTTTTAGGGTTCTTTGTTAGAAGCCTAGTGGAAGTCTTTCTCCCGTCCCGATTCATCTCTCCTGAGCGGACTCTGGTCCAGAGAGAGGACTGGGTGTCCCCGGAGCCTGTGCGGGGCACGCTGCGCTGCGGGCTGCCTGTGCTGGCAGGGGAGCCCTGGCCTGGAGCCCGCGTGTTCCGGGCGGCCCCCTCCCCCAGGAACCCGTCCCAGTGTCGCACTGCGGTCCTGCACAGGTGCCTCTCTTCCCTACTCGTCACGTAGTATTTATTAAGGGTTCTTCTGGAGTCTCCCCCCACCATTCTTTTTGCCAGGTCCCGCTTCTTTTGAGGCTTAACTTGACACAGAACCCCAGTATTTTTACAGTTTCCAGTTTCTAATTCAGAACTTTAGGCTCCCGTTTCCTCCCTATTTTTTCCCTCTCCCCACTGGCATGGGGCAAAACACAAACCCCTGGCAGGGCTTTTGTAGGCCCCCAAATACAACTTAAAAGAGTTTTTTAAAAACCAGCACTTTAATCTCTTACTCCCTGTGAATTGCTGAATGGTTTTAAAAAGTAATGCTGTGTTGGAAATCGGTTTTGTTTTTTGCCTTTCTTTAAGATCATGTGATTGAAAGAGCACAATTTGCTATGTTTTGTAAAGAACTTTGCAGCTTGAAACTCTCTCTACTTTTTGAGTCTTTAAGCCAGAATTTGGAGGAAAGGACCAGTTTAAGGAAAGGGTCTGGGCATCCACAGGGGCATCCACAGGTCTGGGAGGGAGAATCTCACTTTGGAGTTGACATGGGAGGAAAGATAGAACTAGGAGGACAGCGTCAGTGTTCTTGGCTGTTGAAGGGCAGTGACCTAGTAGGAACCCCCTCGGTGATGACCCTGGTAGAAGTAGATACTATAAATTGGAGATGCCCATCCTTTAGAAATCTGAGAAGCAGATTGAGGGTGTGGTTAGTGTGGCAGCAGCTTATGGAGCTTGGCAGTTGCTAGTCCCTTTGACACGGTCACTCAGAGCTCCCAGTGTGGAACGCACTGTTTGTAACCATCCTGTGGACCTGGGGCTAGTTCTGAAGATTGCGAGCAGCGCAGCCAGAAGTCTGGGCGGCAGAAGCCGCACTGTTGCGTGTGCGTTGCTGCGCAAGGTGCCCGGGGGACGCACGTGTTGCTGTGCTTTAATTTGCGGTATTTTTGAACTGGGTAAAAGCATTCTTTCTCTTGATCATATGTATCACCATTCCACCAGTGCCCCGGGCCGCTCCCCAATTGTGATCTCTGAACCACATGAGCACCTGGGTCAGGCGCCAGACGTCTGTTGCCTGGGACAGCTTCCTCTCGGTGTCCACACCTTGAATTTGTCTCTTTACCTGTGTGTTGAAGTCTCTGCTACTGAAACCAGTTTTCCATATTTGATTCAGTTGTGTTTGATTTAATTTCCTTCATTATGAGTCTTTGAGCAGGGAGGGAATAAAAGACATACCCCAACATCGCTCCCCATCTTTGGATCACCCGTTTACCCAGAGCTAGATCTTCCTCCTGCCCCCTCTAAGAGTGTCTGCATCAGGGATATGACTTGGTGGGAAGAGTGAGGGAAGAGGAGAAACCGAGTTTCCAAATGACCGCCTCTCCTGGGTTGTTGAAATGGCTGCAGAGCAGACACAGGTTGATGTTGAACCTTTGGTCTCATTTGTGAAAACTTGTGCAATTCCTTTTTCTGTGCTACACTACACACAAATCACCAAATTGCAAATTAACCCATTGTGATCCTTGGTGTAATGAACAGTTTCTTTGGGGCTTTTTCTTTCTGGGAAGTGGGAGGGAAAGGAGAAGGTATTATCTTGCTCTTCATTTGTATTTTGGTCCCAAAATGTAAATACAATTTTCTATGTTACTTTTTTGTGGTAACTACCAAGATGAATATTTTAATTAGATAAGTTATATGAAAAGAAAGGAAAATTCCATGTCTAAATTAAAAAAAAAAAAACAATATCCATATTCTGTTGTCTTTCTTCTGTTGTCCCTTATTGTGTCAGAATGGTAGTCGGTCACAATGTCTGGTTCCTGGGCTGGAGGCAGAGATCTTAATCCCTGGGCTGGGCCGTAAAGGATGTTGAATTTCTGTCTGTACTGTAGCACAGCTGTTCGGGGAAAGGGGACTCCCAGCGGGGAGAACCCTATGAGCAAAGCAAAGCAACTCAGGTAAAATTGAGCACTTAGTTTAAAAGCTCTTGGCTGGGCTGGGCAACTTGTATATTAAGTAACACAGCAAATAACTTGTGTTGTCCCCAGTCTGTCGCTGCGTAAGACAGACACTGCCCTGTCTTCATGCAGCATCATCTAGTAGGGGAGTGGGTAATGAAATAACACAAATTTGTTTTTCTTTTTTCTGGCCGCACCACATAGCTTGTAGGATCTCAGTTCCCTAGCCAGGGATTGAACCCAGCCCCTCAGCAGTTAAAAGTGCACAGAGTCCCAACCACTGGACTGCCAGGGAATTCCCAAAATCATTGTTTAAGATACAGATTTCTGGGCCCGACTACAAAAAACTGAATTGGTCAGAAGTATGATCTGGAAAAAGGGACTTTTTCATAGGCCTCCCTCAATGAGTTGCATGAGTAGCCTGGTTTGGGAATGCCTAGTATAGTGGGATGGAGAAGGCAATGGCACCCGCTCCAGTACCCTTGCCTGGAAAATCCCATGGATGGACGAGCCTAGAAGGCTGCAGTCCATGGGATCGGACCCAACTGAGCGACTGCTCTTTCACTTCCATGCGTTGGAGAAGGGATATGCAAACCCACTCCAGTGTTCTTGTCTGGAGAATCCCAGGGACGGGGGAGCCTGGTGGGCTGCCATCTATGGGGTCACACAGAGTTGGACACACTGAAGTGACTTAGCAGCAGGAGCAGTACAGTGGAAGGACAATGCATGAACTTTGGAGGAAGTCAGATTCAGGTTTAAATCCTGGCTCCACCACTCTAGCTTTATGAAATCTCTCTGAGCCTTGGTTTCCTCATCTATGAAATGGGAATAATGATGCCTCGCAGGAATTCTTACAAGGATTAAATGAGAGAAATAGAGCTCAATAAATTTTAGCGTCCATCATTCTCTCCAAAGGTAGAATGAAAGGCGAAGTTTTGTTTCCAATTGACAGGAATTAAAGCTTTAGGGTCACAAGTTAAGCACTATTCTGAGGTCAGTCAGTCCTTCCTGATAACTGAAATCTTAGTCCCTGCTGCCCCAGATAGAGTAGTTCAATTTCTCTGTTTCAGACTCCCATCTCTTCCAGATCCCTTAAACTCTAGCCCTTAACAACCACCAAAAAGGCAGCCACTACCTAATTTATTCTTATCTCAGGAATCACAAACACCAGGAATTTGGTGTAAGACAAAAGTGGTGGCAACAGAAGGAAAATGAGCTCTTAACCCAGCTCCACTTGATTGTTTCCAGGTGGAAGGCAGGGTCCAGTGTTCCCCCATCTTATGAGTTTTAAATAAAAGAAATCTAGATGTCTATGTAAAATTTCCCAGTTTCTAAAACCCTGTGTCACAACTATATGCAGTACTTCAGAAAACCTATATATGAAGTGGATAATTCTCCGGAAATACAACTTACCAAAATTGACCCCTATAGAATTGGAAAATCTGAACAGGCTAATTACCACAGAAGGAAGAGAGGAAGTGGTGCAGTGGTTGCCCTGTGAAAAAGCTCCAGACCCAAGATGTCCTAGAGGATTCTTTCAGCCTTAAAGATCAGATAATACCCAGGCCACTTAAACTACTGCAAAGCAAAGAGAGTAGAGCTTGGGGAACCTGGGGCTTGGCTATAGTACAGTAACAACTAAAATCCCAGCGACTCAAACAGCTAAGCTTTGGGGACTTCACTGGTGGTCTTGTGCTTAAGAATCCACCTTGCAATGCAGGGGACGCTGGTTTGATCCCTGGTCCAGGAACTAAGATCCCACATACCCTGGGGCAGCTACGCCCATGGGCTGCAACTACTGAAGCCCTCGTACCACACCTGGAGAGTCCATGCCGCACAGTGAAAGGTCTCGCAGGACACAATGGAGGTCCTATGTGCTGAATCTAAGATCTGAGGCAGAAAAGTAAATATTTTAAAAAAAAGTTTGTTACTCAGTGTCCCTTAGGGAGGCCTTTCCAAGTAAGTGAGGAATACTGCACTGGACCCTAAGCTGTGTCCAGAGGATGCATCCATCATTCCCATCATATTTCACTGGCTGCACCAGAACTCAAGGGTACAGGGAAGTACAATTCATCCATATACTTTGATGCAGAGCGCTGGAAATATTTGCCAACTCCAAAGGCAATCATAGTAGCCTGGACTCAGGTAATCCACAAGCCCACCCAACTTTGGGTCCCACACTTGTGAGCATCAGCAGGTCAGGTAAATTCTCTGTGTCCCAATATTTTCCTCCAAAAATGAGGACAATACACCAACCTTACAGAGCTATCGTATAATGATTTAATGAGATAAAAATATGTCAAGTGCTTAGATAGGGCCTGGCATATAAAAAGAGCTCAAAGCATGTCACCCAGGACACTGATGATGAATTAGGGGAAGTACCCAACATGGAAGGACTTCCCACGTGGTGCAGTGGTAAAAGAATCCTCCTGCCAATGCAGGAGACCATCCCTGGTCAGGAAGATCTGGAGGAGGAAATGGCAACCCACTCCAGTATCCTTTCTTGGAAAATTCCATGGACGGAGGAGCCTGGCAGGGTACAGTCCATGGGGTCAGAAAGAATCGGACACAACTTAGTAAATGAGCACGCACACATTCACACACACACCCCCACCCCCAGACTTTCAGCTCAGCGCCCCCGCCTGGTTCAATGGGAAATTGCAATTGCTAAGCTGGGTGGATTTGGAGGAAAGCTTGGTGGGCTTCCGTGTATGGGGTCACACAGAGTCGGACACGACTGAAGTGACTTAGCAGCAGCAGCAGCAGCTGTTGGAAGGGTAGCCTAGCTCTGAATTGCCTTTTGCTTTGGCAAGCAGATTCTTTACCACTGGGCACCTAGGAAGCCTGAAAGTCTGGTTAGCAATAAGTAATCAACACTATTTAACCTTTTCCTACCCAGCAGATATTGTTTCGAACCTTTCTCATACATCATTTTATAAAGCCCTCAATAAAACATTATAAAGTAGGCACTCTTATTATTCCCATTTTATATAAGAGATTTAAAGAAGCTAAGTGACTTGCCCAACAGGCCATACCCAATATTTGTAGGACTGGGCAAGAGTACAAATAAGGAAGCTTTGCAGCAGAACAGCTTCAAAGTCAGTGGGGCAGAGTGGCCAGCACAGTGGTGTGTCTGAGGTGCTGGCTGTGGATTTCCACACCATCATCTGCCCTCACGTGTTCATTGTCTGGCTTTTGCTTCTACAGATGCTGCTTGTATCTGATTCAGACAGATTGTGAACATATCTTTTAAAAATACCTTTCAAAGTCTTCATAAGGTATAATTTTGATAGATGACTGCAGATTTTCCTGTAGTTTGTCAAATTAATAAAGGCCATATGACTTCCCCCCAAAAAGTTATAAATGGAACTAATGAGCTGTTAAATAAAATACAGCCTAGGGAATTCCCTGGCAGTCCATTGGTTAAGGCTCCAAGCTTTTACTGCTGGAGGCCCGGGTTTGATCCCCGGTAGGGGAACTAAGATCCCACCAAACAAACAGCCAAACAAACCAAAAATACAGCCTGTTCTGCTACCTTGACAAATAAATACCTTCACGATGACCTGGGGGCCACATTTAGATTTCTGAGCCTTTGGAGCTCTGCACCAGAAGGTCACGGAATGGGAAAAGGCAAGGCCCTAGCCCCACGCCTCTTCTCATACCCCTAAATATGTTTCCCTGCAAGGGGGCCTGAGCATAACTGTGCAGTGTCCTAATCTGCGTGCTCACAGTCTATTGTGGGGTCTCTAAACAGAAATGGTCCATCAGGCATCCAGCACAGTGAATGATGAGAGAGCCACAGCACCACATCTCAGAATGCTCGAGACCAAGAGAAGACCTTAAAAGCTTCCAGGGAGGAAATGAGGGAAATCCACGCAAAGAATTAGAATGACACTGTATTTCTCAAAGCTGGGAGAAAACAGAATAATACCTTCAAAATCTTGAGATTCCATGCTCATCCAAACTACCAATTAAATGTAAGAGAAGTTTAAAGACATTTTCAGGGGTCACTTCTGATGTATGGTAGCATGGTAGCCACCTACAAGAGGGCCTCTAATAGGTTCCACCTCTTGGTATGCACAGCCTTATGGTGTTTCCTCTCACACAAAATATGGCTGACGTATGGAACCATGGGATATTGCAGAGTCAATAGTATGTGATTTCTAAGGTTAAGTCATAAAAGACATTGTATTTCCTATTTTTCCCTCTCTTGGATCACTTATTGTGGTGAACACCGCCACCACGTCAAGAGGACACTTAAGCAGTCCTATGGAATGGTCCATAGGAGGAACTGAGGTCTTGAGCCAAGAGCCTGCACCAACTTGCCAGCCGTGCAAGTGCACCATCTTGGAAGTGTATCCCCCAGTCCCCGCCAAGCCTTCAGAAGACTTGAGTTTCATGAGAGAAGAGACAGACCCCCTGCCCACAGCAAGCAAAGCCACTCCCAAGTTCCTGACTTGCAGCAATTGTGAGATGAAGGTCAATTGTTGCCTTAAGATTAAATCTGGCAGTGATTTGTTACATAACAAAAGGTGAACAGGGGTACACTGGGGGCAGGGGAGCAGGGAGCCACAGTATTTTAAAGTTCTTCCAATTAAAAGGTAAAGTCTATATCTCAAATCTTGAATTGGGATTTGGCCAATAAAACTTGTTTTGGCTGACGGAACATTAACAAAAACGATAGAAGCTGGAGGTTATCAAATGCTTGTGTAATTGGCCCTTCCCTCCTGTGCTCCTGGAATTCAGTAACTGCAGCAATGTGAGTGAGCTCAGGTAGCCTGCTCCTGACCCCTGGCCATCACTTCCACTAACAGCTCATATCAACAAGACATGTGAGTGAGGCCATTCCAAACTAATCAGCCCAGCCAACTTGCCCAGAAAACAACTGCCCTGGTGATCTGCAGAACCATGAGAAACAGTAAATGCTGTTTAAAGCTATTAGGTTTGGGGGTGGTTTGTTACACAGTATAAGCTAATTGATACATGTTTGCATTATGTATACCTTTTTGTTTCAAGAAAACAAAGGAGGCTCAAAATCTAGTTTCTTCTCAAACTTATCTGATCTTGGGCAAATTAATTCACCTCTTTCAGCCTCAATTTTCCTCACCTTCAAACTGGAGAAAATACTGGGCAACACTCCCCATCTCTTAAAGATTATGTGACAAATAATTAAGATGAACCACATGAACTACCCTCATTTAATGAGGGAAATCCACGCAAAGAATTAGAATGACACTGTATTTCTCAAAGCTGGGAGAAAACAGAATAATACCTTCAAAATCTTGAGATTCCATGCTCATCCAAACTACCAATTAAATGTAAGAGAAGTTTAAAGACATTTTCAGGGGTCACTTCTGATGTATGGTAGCATGGTAGCCACCTACAAGAGGGCCTCTAATAGGTTCCACCTCTTGGTATGCACAGCCTTATGGTGTTTCCTCTCACACAAAATATGGCTGACGTATGGAACCATGGGATATTGCAGAGTCAATAGTATGTGATTTCTAAGGTTAAGTCATAAAAGACATTGTATTTCCTATTTTTCCCTCTCTTGGATCACTTATTGTGGTGAACACCAGCCACCACGTCAAGAGGACACTTAAGCAGTCCTATGGAATGGTCCATAGGAGGAACTGAGGTCTTGAGCCAAGAGCCTGCACCAACTTGCCAGCCGTGCAAGTGCACCATCTTGGAAGTGTATCCCCCAGTCCCCGCCAAGCCTTCAGAAGACTTGAGTTTCATGAGAGAAGAGACAGACCCCCTGCCCACAGCAAGCAAAGCCACTCCCAAGTTCCTGACTTGCAGCAATTGTGAGATGAAGGTCAATTGTTGCCTTAAGATTAAATCTGGCAGTGATTTGTTACATAACAAAAGGTGAACAGGGGTACACTGGGGGCAGGGGAGCAGGGAGCCACAGTATTTTAAAGTTCTTCCAATTAAAAGGTAAAGTCTATATCTCAAATCTTGAATTGGGATTTGGCCAATAAAACTTGTTTTGGCTGACGGAACATTAACAAAAACGATAGAAGCTGGAGGTTATCAAATGCTTGTGTAATTGGCCCTTCCCTCCTGTGCTCCTGGAATTCAGTAACTGCAGCAATGTGAGTGAGCTCAGGTAGCCTGCTCCTGACCCCTGGCCATCACTTCCACTAACAGCTCATATCAACAAGACATGTGAGTGAGGCCATTCCAAACTAATCAGCCCAGCCAACTTGCCCAGAAAACAACTGCCCTGGTGATCTGCAGAACCATGAGAAACAGTAAATGCTGTTTAAAGCTATTAGGTTTGGGGGTGGTTTGTTACACAGTATAAGCTAATTGATACATGTTTGCATTATGTATACCTTTTTGTTTCAAGAAAACAAAGGAGGCTCAAAATCTAGTTTCTTCTCAAACTTATCTGATCTTGGGCAAATTAATTCACCTCTTTCAGCCTCAATTTTCCTCACCTTCAAACTGGAGAAAATACTGGGCAACACTCCCCATCTCTTAAAGATTATGTGACAAATAATTAAGATGAACCACATGAACTACCCTCATTGCTCAGCTGGTAAAGAATCTGCCTGCAATGTGGGAGACCTGGGTTCAATCTCTGGGTTGGGAAGATCCCCTGGAGAAGGGAAAGGCTACTTACTCCAGTATTCTGGCTTGGAGAATCCCACGAACTGTACAGTCCATGGGGTCGCAGAGTTGGACACGACAGACTGACTTTCATTTCACGTGAACTACATGGGCTTCCCAGGGGGCGCTTGTGGTAAAGAACCCAATATTCACTGGAAGGACTGATGCTGAAGGACTGATAGCCATACTTTGGCACCTGATTTGAAGAGCTGATTCCTTGGAAAAGACCCTGATGCTGGGAAAGATTGAAGGCAGGAGGCGAAGTGGACAACAGAGGATGAGATGGTTGGATGGCATCACCGATCAATGGACATGAGTTTGAACAAACTCAAGGAGATGGTGAAGGACAGGGAAGCCTGGCGTGCTGCAGTTCATGGGGTCGCAAAGAGTTGGACATGACTTAGCAACTGAATAGCAGCAGCAGCCAGGGCAGGAGATGGAAGAGACCTGGGTCTGATCCCTAGATTGGGAAGATCCCCTGAAAGAAGGCATGGCAACCTACTCCAGTACTCTTGCCTGGAGAATCCCATGAATGGAGGAGTCTGGCAGGCTACAGTCCATGGAGTCACGAAGTGTCTGACATGAGTGAAGCAACTTGACACACACACATACAAACTACATAATGTGCTTAGCATGGCACAGGGTGCAGGATAAATCAGTAAAGGATGACAATGAGGCAAATGACAGGAAAGAAGACAAAAATGGGTAGAAGGGCAGGGTAAGGCCTGGGTTAGTCCTGAAGTGGGACACAGTCTTTCCAAAGAAGTGTGTAAGTGTATCATTCAATTAAACTACTACTACTGAGTGTATCATTCAATTAAACAAATATTTGCTAAGTGTTTAGCACATGCTGGGCCCAATCCCTGAAATTGTAAAAGCAGGAACAGGTCATGACATTGAGCTATTTGAATCAGAACCAAGCTTGCCTGCTTCACAAAGAACTGAACTAGGACATCAAAATATTTCTGAATGGAACATGAGGAGATAGACAGATAGGTCAGTCTCATCTGGATACTTCAGAGCCAGAAGTGAAGGGCAGGGGATATTCACAGTATCCCTTACCTGTCCCTGCACCCTATCTTTCCCCATCTCCACAAAGGAATAATGCATTCTACCCCCAAACCAGAATTACTCCAGCTCTAAACAGTGCTCCCCACCCTTGATCTCAACCTGAAACAGCAGGTCTACAGTCCCTGTCCCCCTGCCAAGTCCTCACCTGCTTTTTTTCTGTGGAAAAACACTTTAGCCAAAGAATACGTTTCATCAGAGAAGTGAGAAAATGCAGAAACAAAGAACAAAGGAGACCAGATACTAATAATGTAGTCGTGAAGCATATTCAAGGACCTTTTACTCCCTTCTTAAGAGCTATAGATAATACTCTGAGCCATAGCCTGTGAGCTGTCTTATAGATACTGAAGCCTCCACCAGGTGGAACAAGTTGACTACACGATGCCATAAGTGGCCATAATTCCAAGAGCTGGACTCAAGAAATGCAAACAAATTGACCTCGGAACTGAAGATTAACTGTACCTAAAACACTTAAGATGACGCTGGTTGGACCACCAATGATCAATCTGAAGATGACTGTCAGAGCTGACTGCTGTTTCTGCAAGTAGCCCCCTCCCTCAGTCAAGAAAAACTCTGGCCCCTTAACTGTCAGGGGAGCTGGGGAGTCAGCCTTTGAACAGGCATTTGCTAAAACCCCTCTGCCTTCCATTTCAGGCATCCAAAATAAAGCAAACTTTTCTTTCCACCAACCTATATAATGACTTCTGAGCAGCAATCAGCTGGACCTGGGTTCAGTAACACACTCACAAGATGAAAACATTTTAACTTGCGCTTGAGTATACCAATCTGAAGCTGAAACAAAAGCTCCATAAACTGAGACTAAAATGTGTAATGCATTCTGAATTTTTAATTCTATTCTATTTAGTTTTTAAAATGCTGGTCACAGTCCTCCTAAATGGATTTTAAGACATTAATGGGTCATAACTAGCAGTCTGAAAAAAACTGCTCTGAAATGTCATATGAGGAGGGGACTTAAAGGTCATCTAGTCCAATCCTTTTACTTCACAGAGGGTAAACTGAGACTCAGAGAGGTTAAATCAATTGCCCCAGGCCCCACAGCTGGTGAGTGGTAGAGCTTGGATTTGAACCAAGATTTGACTCCACTACTGAATTCTTACCATGTGTCAGCAACTGCGCTGAGTTCTTGAAGTGCAGTATTTCATTTAATGTCACTGTGATCATATGAAACAGATAATTAACTATTGCCACTTTACAGACGAGGATCGAAATCTCAGGATGGGGAACGTGACTTACTCAGGCTGATTCAAGGTCAATAACAGACCCGGGACTTACTTGTTTCAGATTCAGCTGTCCATAAAGCCTGTGGTCTCCAACGCGGAGCCCACGGTGAGGAAAGTGACCATGTAGGTTCGTGAGCTCCAAGCGCCTAAGTCTGCACATGTGAGGCAGTGATAACCTTGTGTTCCCTGCTCTTCAGGGCCTTATCACTGCCATCACCAGCTCCTCCAAAAAACGCTGGTGGGTAAAACCAAAAGAAAACAGGCTGTAGTCTAAGGAGGAGGAGGGTTCGAAACCCACCCTCACCATTTACTCGAAACACCAGCGTGATCTCTCTGCTTTTCTTTTTCCCCTCAAGTTTCCACATCTGTGAAGCTGGGAGAGCAATAGCAGCCATCTTCAGGACTGAAAGAGTCAACGTGAACTTCCCAGGCTTGGGAAGCGCTTTAAACGAACGTCCATCCTCTTCGAGGCCCGCCCCCTCCAAACCCCGCCCTCTTCTTCCCACGCGCATGCGCCGCACAGGGGCGCCTTCTACGACGCGGCGGCAGCGGAGCGCTTGGCGGCCAGAGCGAAAAGAGCGAGTCGCGGGGAGCGGCGGCGGCGGCGGCGGCGGCTGCAGGGCCGAGGGGGACGCGCGGCGGGTGGCGTCGCCATGTCGCACGGTCACAGCCACGGCGGGGGCGGCTGCCGCTGCGCCGCAGAACGGGAGGAGCCGCCCGAGCAGCGCGGCCTGGCCTACGGCCTGTACCTACGCATCGACCTGGAGCGGCTGCAGTGCCTCAACGAGAGCCACGAGGGCAGCGGCCGCGGCGTCTTCAAGCCGTGGGAGGAGCGGACGGACCGCTCCAAGGTGGGCTTTCGGGGGCCTAGGCGGGCGGCCGAGGCGAGGCAGGGACCTGCTCGGGGCCTCAGGCCACCCGGCTGCTCTGTCAGCCTAGTTCCTGAAGTTAAAATAACCGCAGCCCGATTGCTAGGCCCTTTCCCGAGCTCGTCTCCTTCCAGCCCTTTTGAGAGGCGAACAGGGTTGAATCTCCACATCTTGCAGGTCGGGGAACTGAGGCCCAAAGACGGGAGGGGGCGCTTTGCTTTCACACGGCCAGCGTGCAGTTCCAGGGATTAGGAAGGGGTTGGTGAAGGAGCATGTCCACGAGGGCGTGTACCCTGCCGTTTGACCACTGGCCCCGATGGCTGCCTGATCAACTTAACCACCTGATGAAGACCAAAGACCACTCTTTGGGAGATGAAGCACGTGATCCTATCTAGAGCATGTACCATTGTGGGGTTGCAGAGCCATTTGAAAGCTGTGGACCGCAGAGGTACAGATCTCTGCACACAATTTCAGGAGACTAGTCGGCCCTGGAATTTAGTGTGTGCTGGAGAACAGAGGGAGGTTGATTATTTGCATTGCACGCCAGTTGTAAAACAGGGTGGAAGATGCCTGAAATTGTGGGCGCTCAGCAAATATCTGTTGCTTTCTCCTCCCTCTCCCCATCCAGTTTGTTGAAAGTGATGCAGATGAAGAGCTTCTGTTTAATATTCCGTAAGTATCTCCTTGGTGCTTGCCTCAGGCTAAATAGGCTGAACCCAGTTGCCTTATCAGGATTCATTCAGTGGTTATATCAAGAGCACACATCTGTTTCTAGAAATGGGCTAAGTTACTGAGGTGGGTGTGTGAGTAGGAAAGGATCAAAACTTTTCCTGGTGCAAAAAAAGACATTTGTTAAAACATAACTGAGAGGTCAAGGTAAGGGCAGAATGCCAGAGGCAGACAGGATCTTAGAAATTATTTAGTACAAGTCTGACACGTGAGTAAACTGAAGCCCAGAAAGGGGAAGGGTCTTGCCCCCAGGGTCACACAGCTCAGCAGAGACTAACCCATGTTGACAACCCTCTTTTTTTGTATTCTGGCAGATTTACAGGCAATGTCAAGCTAAAAGGCATCATTATAATGGGAGAAGATGATGACTCACACCCCTCTGAGATGAGACTGTAAGTGGCAAGGGTCTTGGCCCTCAAGAAGCTTCTGTCCCTTTTTCTCTGGTCACTGATAGCACTTTTTTCCAGATTGGCAAACTTTGTTCTTTTTACTGAGTTAAATATCCCCTTCTCCTCTTAAAAAAAAGTGTTGTATATTTGTTCTGCATCAGAATACACTAGTCTCTTCCTGAATTAACGACATTTTTAGATTAGCTATCTTTTGGACCAGCAGCTTGTCTCTCTTCAAAGTACTTGTTGCGGCACCATTCATTCAGAGAGCATCCTCTAAATGCCAACTGTTGATGACTTTGCAATTTTCTTAATAACCCAGCTGCAGATCTCAAATTATCTTTAAGGGCTCTACTCTTGGGGTTAGCTTCAACGTTTTCCCTTACTGTTTTAGACAATTACAATCTTTCTGTGTGTTTTGTTGAGATGGAATAACTTCAGCTGAGTCTGCATGACCTTTAGTTAGCAAAGTTCAATATATTTCTTGTAGCGGCTTCCCACGTGGCACAGTGGTAAAGAACCTGCCTGCCAGTGCAGCAGACGCATTGGTTTAATCCCTGGGTTGGGAGGATCCCCCTAGAGTAGCAAATAGCAACCCACTCCAGTATTCTTGACTGGAAAATTCCATGGATAGAGGAGCCTGGTGGAATACAGTCCATGGCATCACAAAGAGTCGGACTGAGCAAATGAGGTATACACATACCTATTCCTCGTTGTAACACTAAATTGGTTGATAGCAGAACTAGTACTCCCTTTCTGACAAGCTGCCTTATTTCAGTGCAGCCTTTCTAGAAGAAGGGGGACACCGCTTGTGCTGGAGAAACAGAAATCAGAACTTTACATAAGAAGTTCTTCTGAAAAATCAATCAATTTAAGTGAAAGATTTAAGAAATGGACCTTATTTTTGAATGTTAGAAACATGAATTGGAAAGCAAGCCCACATATTTAATGATTTTAAGGAAATGAAGTGGTTTGAGTTGATGCTTTTTGAGACTCGTTTACTTGGGAGATGGATTGGCTGGGTAAGACTAGACATCTGTGCTGCGTTCTGGTTGAGAGTGGGCTCTGGAATCACTGGCCTTCAGATTCTGGCTGCACCACTTGCTAGCTGCATGACTTTGGGCAGTATACTTTTTTCTGTATCTCAATTTTTTCATTGTAAAGTGGTAATAATAGTCGGAACCTCTTAAGATTGTGGAGAGAAATGAGCTGTAACATATGAAGAGCTTGGAAGAAATCTGGAAGGTAATATGTGCCCAGTTTTGTTTCTGTTGTGTGTGGGTATTTTGGGGGCCCCATTGCACAGCTTGTGGGATCTTAGTTCCCAGATCAGGGATTGAACCCAGGCCTTCGGCAATGAAAGTGCAGAATCCTAACCACTGGACCACCAGGGAATTCCCTAGTATGTCCCCAGTTTTGCACCCCAGGTGCAAATACTTATGTAGCCCTCCATTCTAAGCACTTTGTACTTTATTAAATCTAAGATTATTTTGTGAACCAATGATAAAGAAATACATAGCATCTGTTCAACTATGACATGTCACTGACACATCTAGAAAAGTTAAATTCAGACTTAAATCAGTGAAATTTGAACACAGACTGGTTGTTAGACATTAAAGAATTATTGCTAATTGTTAAACTTAATTATAAAATAGTAATCACTGCAGACGGTGATTGCAGCCATGAAAGTAAAAGACGCTTACTCCTTGGAAGATCAGCCCTGGGATTTCTTTGGAAGAAATGATGCTAAAGCTGAAACTCCAGTACTTTGGCCACCTCATGTGAAGAGTTGACTCACTGGAAAAGACTCTGATGCTGGGCAGGATTGGGGGGTAGGAGGAGAAGGGGACTGCAGAGGATGAGATGGCTGGATGGCATCACTGACTCGATGGACATGAGTTTGAGTGAATTCCAGGAGTTGGTGATGGACAGGGAGGCCTGGTGTACTGCAATTCGTGGGGTTGCAAAGAGTTGGACATGACTGA
The DNA here is from genome assembly GCA_006408675.1 of Madoqua kirkii. Lineage (NCBI taxonomy): Eukaryota > Metazoa > Chordata > Mammalia > Artiodactyla > Bovidae > Madoqua > Madoqua kirkii. Next base: position 42,846 of record SJYC01030609.1, read on the forward strand.
GCAACTGAACTGAGCTGATCATAGGTTTTTTAAGAAGTTCTTACTCTATAAAAGATATATACAAAAATATTTATGAGTGAAATGATATGTTTGGGATTGCTTTAAAATATCAAGCATAGGGATTTTCTTGGTGGTCCAGTGGTTAAGAATCAGTACTTACACTGCATGGGCCATGGGTTTGATCCTTGGTCAGGGAACTAAGATTCCCACGTGCCACTTAGTGAAGCCAAAATAAAAACAACAACAATAACAAGCCCCACCAAAAACCAATCATTTGACAGTTTACCCCTCCCCCAAAAAAGGATCAAGCACACACAAAATGGAGGTGATAGGCAAA
>SJYC01030610.1:0-17082 GCA_006408675.1 Madoqua kirkii
TATTTGTTCTGCATCAGAATACACTAGTCTCTTCCTGAATTAACGACATTTTTAGATTAGCTATCTTTTGGACCAGCAGCTTGTCTCTCTTCAAAGTACTTGTTGCGGCACCATTCATTCAGAGAGCATCCTCTAAATGCCAACTGTTGATGACTTTGCAATTTTCTTAATAACCCAGCTGCAGATCTCAAATTATCTTTAAGGGCTCTACTCTTGGGGTTAGCTTCAACGTTTTCCCTTACTGTTTTAGACAATTACAATCTTTCTGTGTGTTTTGTTGAGATGGAATAACTTCAGCTGAGTCTGCATGACCTTTAGTTAGCAAAGTTCAATATATTTCTTGTAGCGGCTTCCCACGTGGCACAGTGGTAAAGAACCTGCCTGCCAGTGCAGCAGACGCATTGGTTTAATCCCTGGGTTGGGAGGATCCCCCTAGAGTAGCAAATAGCAACCCACTCCAGTATTCTTGACTGGAAAATTCCATGGATAGAGGAGCCTGGTGGAATACAGTCCATGGCATCACAAAGAGTCGGACTGAGCAAATGAGGTATACACATACCTATTCCTCGTTGTAACACTAAATTGGTTGATAGCAGAACTAGTACTCCCTTTCTGACAAGCTGCCTTATTTCAGTGCAGCCTTTCTAGAAGAAGGGGGACACCGCTTGTGCTGGAGAAACAGAAATCAGAACTTTACATAAGAAGTTCTTCTGAAAAATCAATCAATTTAAGTGAAAGATTTAAGAAATGGACCTTATTTTTGAATGTTAGAAACATGAATTGGAAAGCAAGCCCACATATTTAATGATTTTAAGGAAATGAAGTAGGTTTGAGTTGATGCTTTTTGAGACTCGTTTACTTGGGAGATGGATTGGCTGGGTAAGACTAGACATCTGTGCTGCGTTCTGGTTGAGAGTGGGCTCTGGAATCACTGGCCTTCAGATTCTGGCTGCACCACTTGCTAGCTGCATGACTTTGGGCAGTATACTTTTTTCTGTATCTCAATTTTTTCATTGTAAAGTGGTAATAATAGTCGGAACCTCTTAAGATTGTGGAGAGAAATGAGCTGTAACATATGAAGAGCTTGGAAGAAATCTGGAAGGTAATATGTGCCCAGTTTTGTTTCTGTTGTGTGTGGGTATTTTGGGGGCCCCATTGCACAGCTTGTGGGATCTTAGTTCCCAGATCAGGGATTGAACCCAGGCCTTCGGCAATGAAAGTGCAGAATCCTAACCACTGGACCACCAGGGAATTCCCTAGTATGTCCCCAGTTTTGCACCCCAGGTGCAAATACTTATGTAGCCCTCCATTCTAAGCACTTTGTACTTTATTAAATCTAAGATTATTTTGTGAACCAATGATAAAGAAATACATAGCATCTGTTCAACTATGACATGTCACTGACACATCTAGAAAAGTTAAATTCAGACTTAAATCAGTGAAATTTGAACACAGACTGGTTGTTAGACATTAAAGAATTATTGCTAATTGTTAAACTTAATTATAAAATAGTAATCACTGCAGACGGTGATTGCAGCCATGAAAGTAAAAGACGCTTACTCCTTGGAAGATCAGCCCTGGGATTTCTTTGGAAGAAATGATGCTAAAGCTGAAACTCCAGTACTTTGGCCACCTCATGTGAAGAGTTGACTCACTGGAAAAGACTCTGATGCTGGGCAGGATTGGGGGGTAGGAGGAGAAGGGGACTGCAGAGGATGAGATGGCTGGATGGCATCACTGACTCGATGGACATGAGTTTGAGTGAATTCCAGGAGTTGGTGATGGACAGGGAGGCCTGGTGTACTGCAATTCGTGGGGTTGCAAAGAGTTGGACATGACTGAGCAACTGAACTGAGCTGATCATAGGTTTTTTAAGAAGTTCTTACTCTATAAAAGATATATACAAAAATATTTATGAGTGAAATGATATGTTTGGGATTGCTTTAAAATATCAAGCATAGGGATTTTCTTGGTGGTCCAGTGGTTAAGAATCAGTACTTACACTGCATGGGCCATGGGTTTGATCCTTGGTCAGGGAACTAAGATTCCCACGTGCCACTTAGTGAAGCCAAAATAAAAACAACAACAATAACAAGCCCCACCAAAAACCAATCATTTGACAGTTTACCCCTCCCCCAAAAAAGGATCAAGCACACACAAAATGGAGGTGATAGGCAAAACTGGCATAATGTTGGTTATTGAAACTTAGTAATAAGTATATGGAGGTTCATTGTATTTCTGTTTATTTTTGTGTATATTTGAAATTTTCAGTAGTAGAAATTTTTAACAAGTGTGTCTCTTAAACTTGGTTCAGTTTAACATCCACATCAGCTGTATGGGATATGCACTGTCACTAATCCCATTTTACAGATGAGGAACTAAGAGAGGTTAAATCACTTGCCCAAAATTATACAGCCGGTCAGTGACTCAGGCTTTAAACTTAGGAAGTCTGGCTTCAGAGCACTGCCTCCCATAATGCTGCTCATAAATGCTTACTGTTGGTAGTAGTACTATGCTGTGCATCATTCTTAGAAATACTTTGAAGCAAACATTTGCTTTCTTATATTACATGCGTTTTGCTCTAGCTGATATCTAGACCCATCCCATGTGGATGTGTTAATAAAACCTCTAGAGATTAAGGTGTAGGCTCAGTCTTTTAGAACTTGTGAGTTATAGAGGAGACTGGTGTTTGAAAAAAAATTTTTTTTCCTCATTAGCAGTTTTACTTGACTTTTCAAAGCCCATTGTGAGTTGATGGCCTTTTATACCCTTTTCAGAATGGAAATCCCCTGGTTGTATTTTTTGAAAACTGAACTGAACTGAAAGTGACTCAGTAAATAGGGTAATTTTGGAGAAAGAAAAGATTGAATGTTGGGTTACCTGATCTTATCTCTTAACTGTATTTAGTATGTTTCTGCCATTTTTCGCCAGGAGTAAGCTGTTTTGTTTAACGTCCTCAGCTTGGTCCAAATGTGCTGAGTTGCTGATTTTCTCTGTGCGTTTGCTGCCTGTGACCTGTTTGAGCTGTCTCTTTGTGTTCTGCTTCTCATGTGATCTTAACCCACTCAAAGATGTTATTGGCTTGTGTTGCAGTTCTCAGCTCTTTTCTTGCTGGGTTAAAGATATTTATGTATAAATGCCAGTAAAGTATCATTTCTAAAATTTTATCTCCTTTTGATAGAATTGAGGGGAGTCAGTAGGAAGTTTTGAGAACCTGAAAAATGTGATAATGAACATTTCTCGATTTTTCTCCCCTTTCCTTTCTCAGGTACAAGAACATTCCACAGATGTCCTTTGATGATACAGACAGGGAGCCAGATCAGACCTTCAGTCTGAACCGAGATCTTACAGGGGAATTAGAGTATGCTACAAAGTAAGCACTGGGCCTCTTGTCCACTCTCTGGCTTCTCCTGAGAATAGCAGGCACTCCCTTGTTTGCAGAGAGCATCTGTGCATTCGCGCTTACGGGGCTTGCAATTTGGTTTTGGCTGGTCTTCTGCTGTCTTAGCATCAGAAACAAGTTAAAACAGTGGAGAGTCCTGATCCTAGGCTTGGTCAAATTTTGGCAGTTTCAGTGCAAGCCACAGACTTGTTAACCTGGAATCAATAGACAGATCTGAATGAGCTCCTAGTGTGGTCTTAGGAAAATGTTTTCAGAATTGCTCTTTGCATAGTGGGCTTACAGCAGCCAAGTTACATGTGACCACATATCATATCTCTTCACTGATTTCTCTCTTTTTTGAGCTTGCTTTCAAATCCCTGTGTAGGCGCACAGTGGGGGCCGTATTGATTATTTTTCATCCCTACTGCCTTGGACAAGATCTGGCCAATTTCAGTAAATGTTCATTGTATTAATTGCTTGTCCAGAGGGGAAGAATGATACGTAAGACCCCAAGATTATTCTCTGACATTTGCCTGGGTTCTACCACAAGATGGAGCTGGAATTGACATTTTTAACATGGTGGTGAGCAGGCTCACTGACCTCTAATTGTTGTCTTCTCTCTACTCCTTCATCCTCTAGAATTTCTCGTTTTTCAAATGTCTATCATCTCTCAATTCATATTTCAAAAAACTTCGGAGCCGATACCACGAAGGTCTTTTATATTGGCCTGAGAGGAGAATGGACAGAGGTAAGATGGGGCTGGAAGTGTTCTTGCCCTGCCATGATGTGCACATGTGTGTTTGTAGCGATAGGCTGTGTTAGTAGGAGCTTGAAGGAAAGGAAAAAGAGTGAGCAAGTGAGACATTGATTACTTTGAGTCTCTATAATATTTCACGGTTTCATCACTGTAAACTATCTCATTTGACAGGCTATAGGAATTTTAAGGGGGTTGAAATGATACAGTTGATATCAATTTGGTTTTTCACCTTAAAATTCTTTCCTTGATTTAACATTGTTAATAACTTTTCTTGTTCCAGGCACCAGAGATAGAGTGGTAAACAAGATAGACAAGTTCTTCTTCTCATGGTGCTTCCATTATAGTGGAGAAATGAATCTTCTAAGTTACAGGGTGAATCATTGATTTGATCTTATCCAGGCTTCTCATGGGCTTCCCAGGTGGCTCAGTGGTAAAGAATCACCTGCCAGTGTAGGAGCTTCAGGAGATGTGAGTTCAGTCCTTGAGTCAGGAAGATCCCCTGGAGGAGGAAATGGCAACCCACTCCAGTATTCTGCCTGGGAAATCCCATGGACAGAAGAGCCTGGTGGGACAGTCCATAGGGTCTCAAAGAGTCAGATGAAACTGAGCACACAGTGCAGGCTTCTCAGGATAAAAAACACCTGAATGGGGATGAAATTAGAGGATGATGTCTAGAAATGAACCTGAATAAGGACTACTCCAGTGTGTGGTCTGGGAAGTGTCCAGCTGACCCAGCCTCTTAATTTTTTTGCAGCTTCGCCGACATGAGGTGACCATCTGCAATTATGAAGCATCAGCCAACCCAGCTGACCACAAGGTCCATGAGGTTACCCCACAGACACACTTTATTTCCTAAGGGCTGGCCAAGACTCCCACAGAGGTGTTGTGTTGGTGAAGAAGTATGACATCCTGTTGGGAAGGACAAAGAGAGATGGGGCTCCGAAGAGAGTTGGCTGCCACAGCCTCTACCAAGCTTTGTCTTTGGGTCTTGCTGCAGAAACCTGGCCTATAGACGACACCACACCCCCAGGAAGGGTTGTGTGGGTGCCAAGGAACAATCGTGGTTCCCTAGGGCCTTACAGAAATTGGGTCTTGGGCTGGTCAGTACCTGGCAGCCGTGGATAATGCCTGCCTTCCCAGTTTATGTGGCCATGGGATCCCAAGTGTCTTGTTGCTTTGTGGCAGGATTATTGTGTGACTTGTTTATAAAATGGAAACTATTCCTGGGCTGCAGTAAACTTTCTGAAGCCTCAGCATTGTGTTTGTATTAACCATCAGGAGGGTCTCCAGCTAGAAATACTTGTCCCTGCTTGCTCCTTCTTCCTGTCATCTTTCAACATTCTTGTCAAGGTGCCCAGCTTGGAGTTGTCTGTCATGCACCAGTGTCCCGTGTTATAGCTTGAAGAGCAGAAATCTCCTGATGTTGCTTAATAGCTTGGGAGGGTCTTTTTTTCCTGTTGCCCAGGTAAGCAGTCTGAGGAGAGCATTGTTTCTGTGTGGATATCCTGGTCAGGGTAAGATTGGGACTTTGATATGCTTCTCTTTGGGACATCCTTAATGTTTATCAGCTTTTAACTAGTGTTGTAAGCCCAGTGGCAGAATTTGGAGATCTCAGTTCTTCTGTTCATGGCTTTTTATTCACTGTGACTAATAACCTTCCTAATAAATCCTTGCTAGACTTAATGTTTGTATATTCTTTTGTGTTCTTAGTAGTAATTATGAAACCTTTGTTGAGAACTATATGAGATTTTGAAATCTCTTGTTATTTTGGACTAGGCAGATCATAAGTGCTGTAATTGTATCAACACTAGATTAGTGTCTCCAGGAAAGGTCAGGCCACATTCTGTACAGTAGGGTAGAAACACTCCTACTCCCACTAACCCACATTTTGTAAAGCTGAGGTTAAAACCCTTACATTTCATTTCTCATGTAAGGAAGTAACTTGTGGGGTAGTTTACAAAAATAAGGGAGTACAGATTCTTAAGTTCATCAGAAGAAATGATGGTGAGGAAATTAAGTGAGCAGCAGATACAGTCTGAAGGTGGACCCAAGACTGGACTTAAGTTTTGAAAGTCAGTAGTACGTCAAGGCTGTATATTGTCACCCTGCTTATTTAACTTACATGCAGAGTACATCATGAGAAACGCTGGCCTGGAAGAAGCACAAGCTGGAATCAAGATTGCCAAGAGAAATATCAATAATCTCAGATAAGCAGGTGACACCACCCTTATGGCAGAAAGTGAAGAGGAACTAAAAAGCCTCTTGATGAAAGTGAAAGAGGAGAGTGAAAAAGTTGGCGTAAAGCTCAACATTCAGAAAACTGATCATGGCATCTGGTCCCATCACTTCATGGGAAATAGATGGGGAAACAGTGTCAGACTTTATTTTTCTGGGCTCCAAAATCACTGCAGATGGTGACTGCAGCCATGAAATTAGAAGATGCTTACTCCTTGGAAGGAAAGTTATGACCAACCTAGATAGCATATTGAAAAGCAGAGACATTACTTTGCCAACAAAGGTCCATCTAGTCAAAGTGAAGTTGGAAGTGAAGTAGCTCAGTATGGTTTTTCCAGTGGTCATATATGGATGTGAGAGTTGGACTGTGAAGAAAGCTGAGCACCGAAGATTTCATGCTTTTGAACTGTGGTGTTGGAGAAGACTCTTGATAGTCCCTTGGACTGCAAGGAGATCCAACCAGTCCATTCTAAAGGAGATCAGTCCTGGGTGTTCTTGCAAAGAGTTGCCTCATTGGAAAAGACCCTGATGCTGGGAGGGATTGGAGGCAGGAGGAGAAAGGGACTGCAGAGGATGAGATGGCATCACTGACTCAATGGATGTGTTTGAGTGAACTCCGGGAGTTGGACAGAGAGGCCTGGCGTGCTGCAATTCATGGGGTTGCAAAGAGTTGGACACAACTGAGCAACTGAACTGATCTAAACACCAGTTGGACTTAAGTATCTGAAAAGAGATTTCAAGTAGTATTTTCTCCCTTGCAGAAAATAAACACTTGATAATGGGAATTAGTGTTGAATTTGATCCTTTTGAGAGAATTCCTCTGAATCGGCCCCACAGTGTTAGCCTGTTTCTCCAGCCTGTCCTGGGGAAAGTCTGCCACCACCAAGCCTGTCAAGCCTCAGAATTTCTAAATATACAGTCTAAAATCAACCAGAATGCAAACATTATTCTTGATGCACTAAGAATAGTACTCACTCCACCACAGGCTCTCTGTGTCACTTGGGTCATTTGGAGATAATAAAGAATGACTGTTTAATTTGGAGTAGGGGGAAAATAAAGTTAGAAATGTTAGAGCAGACTAGCCCTTCATTAATCCCACAGATTAAAGCACTAGTCAGCCTCTGGGGCAAGGCCTCTGAATTTAAGCTTCCCTTTGAAGAGTTTGCTCTAATTGCCACAGTGTCTCGAGTGATTGGGGTGCAGGAGGAATTGTTTATTTTTCCACAAGCTGAGCCAACCAGGAGTCTGGGAGAAGGGGCAGGTGTGTTGTCTTCATCCACTCATTCCCCTTGCAGTCCTGGTTCCTTGGTCTGCTGTGGACCTCTGGACCAAAAGTTTTCCTGTTCAGGGCCTCCTCTGACCTGCTGAGCGCTCAAAGCCCCTCTTAACTTGGGGAAAAGTGCTTCCAGATACAGTTTTCTCTCATTCAAAGAAAAATCAGCATAGGTTACACTGGGCAAGTGAGTCCTGAGCTGCTGAGGGCTGACTCACTTCCTATGTGCGGATGTCCACAAGCTCTGTCAGAGACGTGGTCCTTCAACTCAGCTTGCCTCTCCTTCCAGCCTTTATGGAGTCCCTCCTGAGTCCCGCTCCATTTAACCGGTGCAACAGGGAGCAGAGTGACCTCAGTGGTCACTGACTGAAACCCTTTTTGTTAACAACTGGAGCCTACCGACGGTAGTATTTTGTGCACCGTCTGCATGCCATAGCTTGTGGAGGGTAGAGCTAAGATAACACTTCGGATTCCTGACCAGTTGCCTGGACACTGCTGATGCCAGTGTTCTTTCTTTTCCCAGGGTCCTTCTTAGTCATTAAGTCCTCACACTGTGATTTTACACTGTATAAAGCATTTCCACATGACTCATTTGAGCCTTAACAGCAAAGCTGCGAAGCAAGCAGGGTGGTGATTACTGCCGTTTTATAGCTCAGGAAGCAGGTGCAGAGGCAGCATTAGAGTAATCCTGAGATTGCTGTTTACTTCCCTCCCCTGAGCCTGTTTCCTTATCTTTAAAAGTAAGACCGGAAGACCAGACAGTCTCAAAGGATCTTGTCAGCTGGAGTGTGTGACTCCATGATGCTGGAATAGGACCAGTGGTGGGTACCTCAAGACCATAATGGATGGGAAGGTGGGAAACGACGCTTGAGAATGCCTCTAGCCTCAGGAAGAATGCCTCTCCTTCAGGAGACCCACGCACGGGTGGTGGTAGCAAGTGGGAATCGCGGGTGCGTCCTCTAGACCCTGAGGAAACTCCGTGGTCTAATCACGGGGAGTCGTCCCACCGTACCCAACATGGCAGCCCTCATCCGAAGAAACCCTGACGCCCACTTCCGGGATCCGTAGCGCTGGCCAGGCTACTTCCGGCAGCGCGATGGCTGGGTTCCCGGGACTCGAACGGAAGTTCCGGCGGGGGCGGCCGAGGGGGAAGAGTGTGTGTGTCTGTGCCGGAGAAAGAGGAGAAAATCGCCCGAGAGGTCTTGAAACCCCCCAGGGAGTGGAGGTACCCTGGTCCGGGGCCAGCAGGCGGGGGAAGGGCACTGGGGTGGCCTCGGCTTCGCCACGAGGGTCCTGGCGAGAGAGGAGGGGCAACCGCAATTGTGAGGGATGGGGGTGGGGAGCGAGGTGCGAAGAGGCGCCGGCCGGTCTTGGGGAGTTTCGGGGTAGAGACGGGGAAGAAGGTGGGATCCGGGTCTGCTGAGAGGGGCTTCAGGCTCTGAAGTTGGAGAATCCCACTGTGGGGCGGGGTGGGGGGTGCTCTCCAGGGTCAAAAGTGGAACGCCCCTGTGTGGGCAGAAGCGGGTCCGGGATCAGGATACAAAATGTCACTGTGAGGCGGGCGACCCTCGGTCAGAACAGAAGTTCCCATTGTGGGGAGTGGGAGACCTGAAACAGGGTGCAAGTTTTTCCTGTGGGGAGGAAGACGCCAGGTCGCGGAGGCTGGGGAGAGGGGGAAGGCACCACTCTTGAGAGGAACGACCTAGGGTGAGAAGTGGAAGTTGCTCAGTGGGGGAATGAAGGGGATCCCAGCTTGGGGCAAAAGATGAATGCCTGTGTGGGAAGAGGGACCCCGGCGTCAGAGGTGAGGAGGGATCCTCCTGTGAAGAGGGTCACTCGGAGGTCCGAGGGGGAAGGTGGCAGCCCTTTGGTGGGGTGGGAGGGGTGGACACAGGCTGGAAGGGTAGGCACTCAGGCTCCGGTAGCAGAAGCTTCCGGGGAGTTTGGAGGATGCTAAGGATGGGGAGGAGCCCGCCAGCTTGACATTCTTTTGTGTGTTTGGGAATCCCGGAGCGTGGTCGAGCTGGGTGGGGGGAACCTGTTTGGGAGTGGTGGGCGGCAGCAGGTAGCCTCTTTCAGGAGGGGCGTGGAGGGCGTCCTTCAGCGGGTGGGCGGTGGATCAGAGTTCATGTGCCTCCTGGGGCACGGGCATTCCCAAGGGCTCTCAGAATGGTTGAGGAGGACTGGATGGGAGGGGAGTTGGACAAAATTGTGTGTGGGGTTGAGGGTAGGGGCCGGAAGCCTCCTTCCCTGGCATTTTTCTCCCCTTCATCTCCCAGTAGAGCTGGGAGAAGGGGATCCAGGGTGCTAGAGAAGGGAGGTGACTGTAGAGTAGGGAGAGCCGGCAGTCGCCTGCTGAGGCTGTCGGGTGGGGGAGAAGGCTGCAGGGAGGCCCTGGCTCCCCTCCCACCAACGCTCCTGAGCCCAGCCTCTGCCCACCTCCAGCCCAAGCTCAGGCTGTGTGGGGGCCCAGACCTAGGGCTGCCAGAGGGGCTGCCTCTGTTGTTCTGCCCTGGGACCAAGGCACACTTCCTCCCTGCTCGGCCCCAGGAGTTTTTAGCCTGCCTTTCCTTTGTGTCCAGGAGCTAGAATCTAGGGTGCTTGAGGGGCTCATGGCCCGGGTTTGCATTTTGCTCCTGGCTCAGGATGCTCTCCACTGCCTGGCCTTGCCCTTGACCACTGCCCGGCATTTGCACAGGCCCCAGCTGTGGAGCCCTGCAGTGTATGTGTGGTAACACCATGTCTGTGCCCCTGCTCACCGACGCTGCCACTGTGTCTGGAGCTGAGCGGGAAACAGCTGCGGTAAGGGTCCTCTCCTACCCCATGCAGCCCCCAGGCTCCCTGGGGAACTGGCTGGAATGGGTGTGGGGAGAATGGAGATGGCAGTGATGAGAGGGGAGCAGCCCTGCAGCCGGGAGGCAGAGGGCTGCTCCCTCAGCGTGCCCCCTCCCAGATCCTCAAGGCTGAGGGAGGGGCGACCAGAAGTTGGAGGGCAGAGTGAGAGCGATGGCAGGATGATAACTGCCCTCTTCTCCATCTCCGACTCTCTTCCAGGTTATTTTTTTACATGGACTTGGAGACACAGGGTGAGTGAGCTGGGGAGGGGGTGTTTCTGAGGAGGCCTGTGCCCTCCTCCTTCCCTCTCCACACTGGTGCCTTTTTTCCCTTCCCTCCTACAGGCACAGCTGGGCTGACGCCCTCTCCACCATCCGGCTCCCTCACGTCAAGTACATCTGTCCCCATGCGTGAGTGTCACCGCAGCATGGGAGGGGCTAAGGAAGGGGGGTGGTCCTGTGGTCCCAGGCCTCTTCTCTGCTGCCAGCTGCATGCTGGGTCCTGGGGCCCAGAGCGGTCTGAAAGGCGCTTTTCAGCCTTCATTCCTGTAGAACCCTCTAGGAACAGGGTCCAGCCCCAGCCCCTAACCCAGGGCCTCCTAGACCCGAGACTCCTAGGACCAGGACCCCCCTGCCCCCCTTCCCCAAGTACTCACCCACTGAGCTGGAACCCTGTCACACTGAGTGCTGGGCTTTGCTTCTCCATTGCTACTGCCTGCTGATGCCCCAACCACAGTCTCTAGCCCCACATGGTAGGTTGCCTGGCAACACCTTAAACATAGGCCCTGCCCGCTGGGAGGGTTCCCCAGGGGCTGCCCTCCCCCTCCCGGGCTGTCTGCTGTGGCTGCCTCATCCCTCCTGCACGTGACGGTCCTCCTTGCTGCCCCTCTGCAGGCCTCGGATCCCTGTGACACTCAACATGAAGATGGTGATGCCCTCCTGGTGAGCTTGGGGAGGGGAACAGGAGCCAAGGGAGCTGCCCCAGGGCCAGCCCAGGTCTCCCAGTGGCTGCCAACTCCTCTACTCCAGGTTTGACCTGATGGGGCTGAGTCCAGACGCACCAGAAGATGAGGCTGGCATCAAGAAAGCAGCAGAGAACAGTAAGGTCCCAGCCCCTCCTCGGCATCTTCCCTCTCCCCCTCGGCCCCCCAGGAAAGTGCTGGGCAGAACCTCTTGTCTGGCTCCCTTCCTGGAGTCCCTCCAGCAGCTTTCCCCCCACCCGGTTATGCCCCCTCCCCCCAGTCAAGGCCTTGATTGAGCATGAGATGAAGAACGGGATCCCTGCCAATCGGATCGTCCTGGGAGGCTTTTCACAGGTGAGGGGAGAGAGAAGGCGGGGGTGGGTAATGGGTGCTGAGCTGTGCCCTTCGTGACCCCTCATTCTCTTCTTTCTCCAGGGTGGAGCTCTGTCCCTCTACACAGCCCTCACCTGCCCCCACCCTCTGGCTGGCATTGTGGCATTGAGCTGTTGGCTGCCTCTGCATCGGGCCTTCCCCCAGGTGAGAGTCTCCACGACCCTGCTCCTGCCCTCTGTCTCCTCGGGGCTGGGGGGGATCGTGCCCAAGCCCCGGGCTTTGCCCTCTTAAGTCATGTCTGGCCCACAGGCAGCCAATGGCAGTGCCAAGGACCTGACCATCCTTCAGTGCCATGGGGAGCTGGACCCCATGGTTCCCGTACGGTTTGGGGCCCTGACAGCTGAGAAGCTGCGGTCTGTTGTCACACCTGCCAGGGTCCAGTTCAAGACGTACCCAGGGGTCATGCACAGCTCCTGCCCCCAGGTCATGGCCCACAGGCAGCCAATGGCAGTGCCAAGGACCTGACCATCCTTCAGTGCCATGGGGAGCTGGACCCCATGGTTCCCGTACGGTTTGGGGCCCTGACAGCTGAGAAGCTGCGGTCTGTTGTCACACCTGCCAGGGTCCAGTTCAAGACGTACCCAGGGGTCATGCACAGCTCCTGCCCCCAGGTCAGTGTGCAGGGGCTCCTTCCTCTCCCCGCCCATCTCCCTCTGGCCAGGCGCATCTCACAGTCCTCCTCACCCCCAGGAAATGGCAGCTGTGAAGGAGTTTCTCGAGAAGCTGCTGCCTCCTGTCTAACCAGAGTTGCTGTCCCCCAGCACAGTTCCCCTGCTCACAGTGGGGGGACTTGGCACGTGTGGCACCATCTTGGATCTGAGCCGGTCGAGCCCCTTTCTCACCCTCCTGGACCCATCCCCTCTTCTCACAGGCCTCTGGGGCAGACAGGCCAAAGCCTGGCCAGGCCCTCCTTCCTGGCTTCAGCCCCCTGGCTGTCTGCTGCAGCGGGTGGGCTGCTTTCTTATCCCATTTCCCTGGAGGTGGGGGCCACCCCCCCCCCGACAGCAGTATTGGAGGGGCTGTAGGCAGCGGGAGAAAGGGGCCTAGCCGCTGACCCACTCACTCAGGACCTCACTCACTAGCCCCGCTTTGGGCCCCCTCCGGTGACCTCAGGGTTTGGCCCATGGGGCCCTTCCAGGCCCCACCTCTTCCCGCCTCCCCTCAACTGATTCTGCCCAGATAATCGTGTGTCTCCTGCCTCCACTCCAGCTGCTTCTCAATCATGAATGTGTCCATGGCCCGACCCCTGGCCACTGTGGGCTCCCTGCCCCTGCACAGGAGTGTGGGTGACGGGGCCAAGTCTTTCGAGGGGGCCTCCCCTCAGCCGTTCTGATGTGGGGGCTGGGCCCTGCCTCCCCATTACCCTCTGCCCCCCGCGGGCCTGGAGCCTGCCGGGCTGGACTGGGGCTCAAGGTCTGCCCCAGCCGCTTCACCCCACGTCGTCCCCACACTAGGTCTGGGGACTTGGAGGAATCTTGTGTCTCGTCTTCTGTCTCCATGTAGTTTTGGGTGTTTTTCTGGTCATGTCCTGGATTCCGATAAAATTAAAGAAACTGCTTCAACTCTCAGGCCTGGGCGATTCTATCCAAGGGGTAGAGTGTGACCATGTGCAAGTATCTGCTCCAGTGTAAGAAAACTGTTTTATTTTAAATACTTTGGGACGCTCTTTCACAGCAGTATAACTTAGTGCCTGGGAAGAGGGGCTTCTGTGTGTCTTAAGGCCCTGCTGACACCACTCAGCCTTGGTGGTCCGCATGGGTTCCTGGCCCCTGTGGCACACAGACCCGATACCTGGTCTGTGGAGACCTTGGCCTTGTGCCTGGCGGGCTCAGTGGGCCTAGCTGGGGTCCGAGGTAGTGGAGCCTCTGGGGACCCTGGGTTCCTGCCAGAGGCTGGAGAGCAGGCAGTTGCTTTTCTCCCTTTTCTGGTCCATGGGAGGCCAGGGTCTCAGGCCTCTGTGCCAAAGCCTGAAGGATTCTGCTTCTGCCAGCGCCATAGATCTTCACCTGGAACGGGACAAGGTCCGTGCTCAGGGGCCACACTGAGTGCAGGACCTGCAGCATCTTGGGCAACCCAGGATGGGCCAGCCTGGACCCCAGTAGCCCTTTCCTGGCCCCCGAGTCTCTCCCAGCGGTCAGGTAAGCACCCAGGGTCAGGGGTTAGGGCGAGCACTCACACATCCTGTCCAGCCCTAGGGCTGCTGACCAGCCCAGCTCCTTGAGGGCCAGGCTGGGGTTGGCATAACAGGCAGCCACGTCGCCTTCACGCCGGGCCACCACCTTGTATGGGATCTGCAGGAGAGGGGGTGGTTATAGCCTAGCTGAACCAGCCCTGGCATCACCCACCAAGTTGCTGACCAGCCCTCCAGAAATGGAGATGTGGAGCAGGGTCTCACTCTTAGGCGTCAAGGCCTCAGGCAGGCTCGAGTAGACAGCGGGACTCAGCTGCCCATCAGGTATGTCAGTGTGGGGGGCTGGGGGTGGGGCAGGGTGGGCTGCCAGCCTACCTTCTTCCCGGAGGCCTTCTCCATGGCCTGGACCATCTGTAGCACCGAATAGCCTGTGCCCGTGCCCAGGTTGTAGATCTGCCCAGGAAAGGAGGGCAGAGATTTTGGTGGGGGTGGACCAACTTCCCTCTGGGCCCCATTGGTCCTGGCCTCTGTCTCCGTCTCCCCCACTTCTCCCTTCTCCCCCTACCCGGCAGCCACACTGCTCCTTCAGCTTCCTCAAGGCTGCAATGTGGCCCTTGGCCAGATCCACGACGTGGATGTAATCCCGGACGCCTGCAAAGGAGGAAGTGGTTGCAGGGAGGGGTCTGTTACCGTCTCTGTCCCACCTCAGCCTCCCTCGTGACTCCTCCGGCTCCTGGGCTCACCTGTGCCATCCTCTGTGTCATAGTCATTGCCAAAGACATTCAGTACCTCCCGTCGCCCAATCGCCACCTGGGTTGGAGGTCAGGTTAGCTCTTCCCAGGCCCTCACCTGTGGAGCCCACCCCCTTCCTTTCCCTTCTCCCTTACCTGGGAGACGTAGGGCATGAGGTTATTGGGGATGCCCTGCGGATCCTCGCCGATGCAGCCTGAGGCATGGGCGCCTATGGGGTTGAAATACCGCAGCAGCACTGCATTCCAGGCCTGTGGGATGCAGGTCAGACAGAGGGGATTGGGGTGCAAGCTGTATGGCCCACCTGAATCCAGAGCCGCCTCCCCCCGCCCCACCTTGCTTGTTCTCTGTCTTTAGAAAGGAGCAGGGGATCCAGCCCTCCCCGAAAGGCCTGAAGTCACCACCGCTTCCTGAACCCCAGCTTTGGCCTCGAGGAGGGTGGCTCAGGACCCCATCCTCGGGCTCAGGGGGCAGGCTGTGTGAGGGGCCCAAGAGGGGGGCCCAGGCTAAGGCAGAAGGGGCCCTTACCTTGTCCGCCTGGCACAGGTCCCGGATCATTTCCTCGATGAAGAACTTGGACTTGCCATAGGGGTTGGTACAGCCACCTGTGGGGTGGGCCTCGTCCAGGGGCAGGTATTGGGGGTTCCCGTACACGGTGGCCGAGCTGCTGAACACCAGGTTCTTCACCCCGTGGGCCCTCATCATCTGCCCGCAGAGGAGAGGCGTCAGTGGTCCCTGCCAGCCCCCCAGGTGGAGGGGGCCGAGGTGTGAGCTCCCGCTTACAGAAGGGGAGACTGTGGCTGAGAGCTGAAGACGTGTCCAGTGTGTGAGCCAGCTTGGGCTCTGCCACCGTGTTTGGTACTGCCTGCCTGGCCCGGGGCCCTCCCAGGGTCTGTCCCCGGCCCAGGTCTCACCTCCAGGAGCTGGATGGTTCCCGTCAGGTTGACTCTGTAATAATCCAGGGGCTTCTGCACTGACTCACCCACAGCCTTGAGCCCCGCAAAGTGGATGACTGCCATGAAGCTGTGCTGCAGGGCGGCAAAGCTGGGATCAGATGTGGCTCACAGGCCCGGCCCTTGGAAGTGCCCACTGCTTGCCTTCCTGCCAAGTGCCCACCTTCTCAAAGAGACGTTGAAGAGCTGCCTGGTCCAAGATGTCCATCTCCTCAAACTCCACAGAGTGGCCTGTCAGCTCCTGAACCCGCCGCAGGCTTTCAGGCATGGAGCCCCCACCTAGTTGGGCACACAGAGGCCATCAAAATCAGAGGCGAAGGGGAGCTGGGTTCCCAAGGGACTGGCCAGGCATACACCCCTTGGAGGTGGATGTAGAACCCAGGGTTCCTTTCCATCCCTCCTGGAGCCCCAGGCCCCCTCCCTCTGCCCGGCTCACCACGAATGGCGTTATGGAAGTTGTCAATGACCATGGGCGAATAGCCCGCCTCCAGCAGTTCCAGGACAGTGTGGCTGCCAATGTAGCCAGCCCCACCTGTTACCAGCACCTTCTCTGCCATTATGCCTGGCTCAGGTCAGAGACTCACAAGTGGCTGAGGCTGTCTGCTCAGAGCCTCCTTCAACCTGGAAACTGGCGTCGAGGCAGTGGTGTGTCCTAGTTAACAGGGTGGGTCTGGAGTCAGCACTGGTCCAAGGCTGAAGAGGATCACTTTCTGGCCTTAGGCCTTGGAGACCAGTTCTCACTCGGCCCTAGTTTCCGTGTCTATAACATGGAGTTTATAATTGTATGAGTATGTGGTCATGTAAGGGTCAAATGAGGTGATTCTAAAGGTCCATCGGTATAGGCGGAGATGAGTACACAGGCGCCATAACTTCTAGCCCTAATTGACTGGGGGTTGGGAAGATGGAACCTGAGTCTACACACTGCTTCCCTGAGGCATCTGGGGACTGGACATTTCTGGACAGAAGGAATTGCGGCAGCAGCACTGGATTCGCAAGAGCCCAGGAAGAGGTGTCTGCTCAGACCCAGGCCTCCCCAGTCCCTCCGCCATCACTGGTACAAACTGGCTCCTCGGTTCAGTGACTAACGCCTCCTGGGGTAAGCAGCTCTCCCTGCCCCCTGCACCCTCTCCCACAAAGGTCAACTGGGAGAGGCAGGAAATACAGCAGATGGCCTCAGGGTGGGTCCTCTGCCCGGCGGGCTGAGCCCAGCTCTGGGGCTGCAGCACTGTAGTCCTGAAGTGGGCCCCACCCCCAGGTCGGTCAGGCTGGTTCAGCCAGTGCGGATGCCACTCCTGGCCTGGCGGTAAGAATCCCGCCTAATTGTAGGCGGCACTCAACACGGTGGTGTAGACGTGGCTTTGGCCCCCGATTTCACTGCCAGGTGTGCACCGCCGCCCTGAACAAACTCCGCG
>SJYC01030611.1:0-36385 GCA_006408675.1 Madoqua kirkii
GGTTGGCGGGGGAGGAAGTCCAGACACTGAGGCCTTTCACTGGGGCAGCCTGGCCCGCAGCCGCCTTCCTCCAAGCAGCCTTAATCCTGTTCTGGGTTCATACAGTTCCTAACCCACTAGACTGAACGCCTGCTGCGTACCAGGCTCTGTATTGGGCACTTCTGCATTATCTCCCTGAATTCCTCCAACGTCCTAATGAGGCAGGTGTTATTACTGCCAGTTTACAGAGAAGGATACTAAGGTCAGAGAGGTTAAGTAATTTGCGTAAGTCACACAGCCAGTGACGGTGGGTTTAGAATCTGGATCTAGTCCCGCCCCTCTCCGAGCAGTTCGCCCTCTGCCCCCACTGGTTCCCGTCGGACTTTGCCCTAGGCGTTGAAGCTGCCCCCGCCCCCTCCCACCGAGCACCAAGCAGTGTGCAAGCCCCCCGAAAATGGTGGAGGGGGCCCCCAGAGAGGCAGGAAGGCCGATGAGGTTGCCCTCCCTCCGACACGTGGGGTGATCTAGGGTCAGCTGTCGCCTCAGTCTTCCCCATCCGTAAAATGGAAGGGAGGAGGCTTAGGGCCTTGAGCGCTCGCGTGCCCTAGAGTCTCAGGCTGAGGATTCGGGCGGTGGCTGGATGGGGGCAGAATTAGGAGGCCCCCAGCCGGGAATGAATGAATCCTAGCCGCCCCAGCCAAGGCAGCGAGAGCTAGGAGCCGCGGGGGCGAGCCCGCCTAGGCGGAACTCTGCCCAGAACGCAGCCCGGACCCCTGAGACTCCCCTCCGCTCCCAGCGGACCTCCCGACCCCCGCAAACCCTCTCGGCCCCAGCCCCCATCAGCCTCCAAACCTGCTCCGCACCACGCGCCCCGCGCAGTCTCGAACGGCGCCGCCTCCCGTGCTCCGTGACCGGTCCCTTTAAGAGCCGACGCTCCGCCCTGGACCCGCCCCCCCGTCACGACCCCAAGAAACGTGTCGGTCGGAAGCAGGCAGTACGGGGAGCCGGGAGGACCAAGAGCGCCGCGGCTCCAGGACGCTTGCGCGGCACCGTCTGCAGAGGACGGTACGGACCGGTGCCGAGGCGGTGGACGGAGGAACGGGCGGTCGGCACCCGGGGCCCGCGAGACCTGGCGTGCTCCCCCGTCCCAATCCCTGGAAGCAGGCGCTGCGCCCCGGGAGATGCGGCTTGTCGGCGGCGCCCGGCAGCCATCCTGCAGCGGGAGCCACAGCCGAGCGCGGCGCGGAACTCCGCGGCTCCACGCTCGCCCCCAGGTTTCCCACCTTTTGTCAGTAAGCCTGGCGTGAAGTAGATGGCTTCCTGGAACGGAGAGGCTGGAGCGGCGGCGCCGATGGGAGGGAGTGGGTCGGTGTCTTCATAGGCTGCCGTTCTGTAAAATCTAGTTTAAAAAACCCGCCAAAGGGCTGGAGGGAGCCCGGAGACTAAAACACGAATTACAGCGCCGACTGCGCTCAGCCTGCACGCACACCGTGGCCCCCAACCTCGCGGGACGGTTTGCACCTTGCCTACCATAGTAGGAAATAGTGTTCTTTAAAATAAAAGGAGGGCTAAGGAATGATGTGTATAAAGGTGTGACATACTGAATGAGGAGCTTCCCTGGTGGCTCAGATGGTAATCTGCCTGTAATTCAGGAGACCCCAGTTCCATCCCTGGGTCGGGAAGATTCTCCTGGAAAAACATATGGCAACCCACTCTAGTATTCTTTCATGGACAGAGGAACCTGGTGGGCTGCAGTCCGTGGGGTTGCAGAGCTGGGCACGACTGAGCCACTAACATACACACATACTGAGTGAGGAAACCAGAGCAGAGGAAGAAATGCACATGGGCGTCCCACAGCCTGGAGTGCCCGGGCCTGCTGGAGTCCAGCAGGGATGCTGACTGGCCCCCTGGTCCCCAGGGCGCCTAGAGCTGCACCTGCCCTGGCCCAGAGGACCTTGTGCCACAAACAGTCCTGGTCACAGAGCCAACAGCCTCAGAAACAACCTCTCCAGGGTTCCCTGGTCAGTGCTGAGTAAGTCATTACCACCGACTTCCCCAATTCTCAGGAGGAGAAGGAGAGAGAAAATTCAGAAGTTAATTAACTGAAGCCTCCGTTTTCCTCTCAGAGGAAATGTAAAGATGCTTCCCCCTCACCACCACCACCCCCATGTATACACACATTTGCACAAGAGAACACTGCAATGGTTGTCATTAAAACTTTAATTACGTAATCTGTTTTCAACAATCATGTTCAAAGTGGAGATTTATTTTGCAGAGGTGCTGGTGTTGGCAGGTGGCCACCACAGCTGCTCAGCCCTCACCCTTTCACCAAGTGCCCTCTGCCAGCTGAGGGAAAAATTCCTCCACGTCCCTTTGCCCTACAAAGTCAGAGCGATGGCCCTCAAGAATATGGCAGCAGCAAGCTGTGGAGAGTGGCCAGCTGGCAGGTTGCACCCAGAATGAGACTTGAGGAGCAACCCAGGCCAGAGAATTGGGTTCCCAAGAGCTCTCAGGCTTTCAACTCCTGGGCCTTTGGGTCCACGTGGAAGGAGATCTCCAGCTGCCCACACCTCTCACTCATACTCAGGTCAGGCAGGGAGGGCCTGAAGCCAGGCAGCTCCTGTCTACCTTCCTTCCAGGAGAGACCCATGTGCAGAGCTGACAGGGACGTGCCTGCTGTGGTTGACTGCATTCCCATTTCCACGTGCCCGTCCATGATTCATCCACAGCTGTCCCTATTCCCACACCGTCCCCAGGGCTCAGGGACCAAGTGGCTCACAGTTTACAGGTAGCCTGAGCCACTTTGGAATTGGTTCTTCTGTTCAGGGCTTGACAGATGAAGGCCCCAGCTTCCAGGAGCTTCTGGAGGTTCACACCCTTTGAGAAACAAGTCAGAGGATGCAGTTAAGTCACAACCTGCCCTCAACACCCAGGGAAACATCCGACTGGACAGAAGACTGCTGCTGAGAAAGTGAAGGTGAAGACAGTCACGCTCTTGTCCCTCTGATGGCGGGACGCCGGCTGTCTGTGAGGTGGTGTCCTCCTGACATGTGGGGTTCCCCTCTGACTGCCCTCAGCGTGTGACGTGGTTTGAGGTGTGCAGGACCCTAGAAGGGAGCTAGTAGTCCTGTTCAGTACTCCAGGGTCTAGCACGGGCCGGGCCCACAATGCGTATGAAGTAGGGTCACGAGGCAGAGAAGCAGGGGTAGAAACACCAACTAAAAAGGCCACACGGAAAGCCTCCTATTTACTGCTGTGTGCTATCTGCTTAGCTCTGGGCTACATTTTCTTTCTTCTTATGAGATAAGTGCTATTATTTATTCCCACTTCTTAGGCCCAAAGTGCTGAAGCCATCTGTCAGGTCACACAGCCTGTGAGTGGCAGGACTAGGTTTTAAAACCAGTCTGTCTGATCTCAAAGCACAGATGCTACAGTGCTTCCAGCCCACACTGCGGGCCCTCACCGACTCTGGCAGAACCCGGGGGGGCGGGAGGGGAGGGTGTGCAATTCTATTGCCCTCGTTTTTTCCAGAGGAGAAAACAAAGGTCCAGAGAGAACTGACTCATTTCAGGTTGTGGCCTTGCCCCTCCCAGGACTCTTTCCTTGCACCCTGCTGCCGCCTCGGATGGAACTCTCAAACCCACGCCAAGAGCCTGGCCTTCTCATAGCCCCGTCGACCACACTCTGTTATCCCAAATCATGTGACAGAAAGGCCCTAGTCCCTTGGCACCCTTCCCCTCTTAACTGTACCGCTGCCACCACAAAAACCCGAAACAGACCTAGCAGCTCTGGCTTCAGGCAGAGCTCCGGTCAGTTCGCGGCCGTCACCACCAGGGGGCAGGCGGGCTTACCGTTGAATGCCCAGGCCGGCCAGCATGTAGACCAGGTCCTCGGTGGCCAAGTTTCCCGACGCCCCCTGCGCATAGGGACAGCCTCCCAGTCCTGCCACGGAAGAGTCCACGACACTCACTCCCATCTGAAAACAAGGATGGTGGAACATGGCTGGGGGGTCTGAGCCTACCAAGCCGGTCCTGGTAAACCTCCCTCTCAGTGGCTGCCTGAAATGCCACTCAAATTATACATTCGTTCAGCTTAGGAAAATCTCACTGAAAGAAACTGTTCCTCTTTTTGGTTCCTAAAACAGTGAGTCTTTTTTGCTACACTGTTTGCGCTGCCAGGAATCTTCCCTCCTTCCTTTCACGGTTGGCTCCTCAACTTCCCTTCAGCCTAAAAGCCGCTGCCTCAGAGACGCCCTTCCTGATGGCTCACCTGAAGTAACTCCTCCCAGCTGCCGCGGTTTCGGGCCCCTGTTGTCTTCCTGTTCTCGTTTACCACCCCCTCTCCGGCACCCCACGTCAGGCCTCTGACCCCAAGGTCGCTTCTCTGGATTGATCCCACTTTCCTAGATGACTGTTTCATTTTCTCTCTCCTTAAGCCTCAACTCTGAGAAAATAAGACCCAGAAAGTCTCAGAATCATTTGGCTTAAAGACACGAGTCTCAAGGAGGTAACGTGAGAGAGAAAAATGGGAAAAAAAAAAAAAAAAAAAAAAAGGCGGCTCAGGGTTGCTCTACTAACCTAAACACTACTCTAGACTTCCTGCAGCAAGGCAGCGTGTGATCAGACATGCAGAACTTTCTAAGGACCATGGGACCCTTGTTCTGGGCCAACCCACAAGAAGCTAACCTCAAGAGAAACTCAATCTGAGGTCTTGGTCCAGTCTCCGGGCAAAGAGCATCAAAGGCTCCCCCGCCCCGCCCCTGGGGCACGCATGCGCACTCGCAGCCCTGCATGCCGTGGTGCGGCCAGGGCACCCCGGTCCTCCCGGTCCTCCCGACCAGGCGTAGTCTTGTTTACAGTGCAGTGCTGCCTGGTCACCTTTCCGCTTCCCCTTTTCAACCACTCAGCTTCATGTCCCTCAAGCCTCGCTGAGGCCTTCTCTGGAGAAGCCTCTCTGCCCACTCCCACCCCCAGCTGGGATGGGGACCGTCCTCAGTCCCCATGACATTACACAGTGCGTTAGGATTATCACCTAACTCTCCACTGACTCTCCTGATAGACAGATGCAGGCACTGTCAGGGCAGGGTGGCACGTCTGTCCACCGTGGCCAGCCCGGGGCTTAGCACACAGGTGTGGGCACACACTGGAGGCTTGCTGAAAGCGTAGCTGCCCTGCCGCCCTGCCTTCTGGGAGAATGGCATGTGCCTTTACCCGAGGATGTGCACCTTTTACCTGCAGGGCCGTCAAGGTGTTGGCCAGGGCCTGGCCGTAGGTGTCATGGCAGTGGACGGCCAGGGCTGCCACTGGCACCTCATGCAGGACAGCGGACAGCATGTCCTTCATGGCCCCAGGGGTGCCCACGCCGATGGTGTCCCCCAGGGAGATCTCGTAGCAGCCCATGGAGTACAGCTTCTTGGAGACCTGGGGAGACAAGCAGGCTCTTGGAGGACCCGGATTCCTCAAGCCAGGGTCTTTGGCCTACGCAGAACACCTCCATGTCCGAGGCACCAACCTCCTCTTGGACCAGAGACTCCTTACAACTAACTCTGGAGTGGGACTGAATCCTGACTCTCCTCATCAGGAGACAGCCATGAGGGGCAGCGCCGGCCATCGGTGCAGGCCCCTGGCGCTAACCCCTGCGGCTTTCCTCCAGGGGCCTCCGCCTCCAGCTGGCCCTTCCCTCACCACCTGCACCCACGGCGTCAGACCTGGGGCCGGAATCAGGACTGATTCCCTTCACGTGGCTCTATCCTTGGTAAGCAGATGTGTGAAGTCAGGGGTCTGAAGTGCCAGTTGGATGTTTTTAAGAGAAGGACGTGGCTATGAAAAATTCAGAAGCCCGTCCATAAACCGCTAAGATCATGGCAGAACCAGACTGGGATCTGCTCCACGAGGAGATGCTGCCCTCCGCTGCTCTGGGGAGAAGTGGGAGGAAGGATGTGGCAGGGCCGAGGAGGGAAACGATACTCGATACTCAACGATGGTCTGCGGGATAAGGGAAATGGTGGGCCCCCTCCTCCACTGCCCACGCAGGCAGAGTGACGATGAGCCCGTGGCAGCCGGTGGGTGGGAGAGGATGCAGCAAAGGCGGCGGGTGGCAGAGTGATGTGATGTTGAAGTAATGCCCCAGTCCTGCTGATCACTGGCTGGGGAACCTTAGGAGCAGACCTCACTTTCCTGAGCTTCAATCTCTGCTCCTGAAAAATGAGGACGAGCCTTTGGGGAGAGCTGGGGGAACAGGAGGCTGAGGTCTGGACTGCAGCGGCCACTCAGGAAGCAGTGGCTCCCGTTAACCACTGCTTGTTTCTGGCTGCTACCTGGTGTGCAGGAAGAGCAGGAGGGTGCTGGAGGCAGACAGACAGGGGCTGAGACCTGCTTTCTCCATATGCGACCTGCATGGCAAGTCAGTCAGTGTCAGTTTCCTTAACCGTAAACTGGAATAACAACAACTCCAGATGTGCAGGAGTTTGTTTTGTTTTAGCAGCTCTGTGCCGCATGCAGGATCTTAGTTCCCCAACCAGGGATCGAACCCCGGGCCCGCGGCATTGAGAGCAAGGAATTTCCTGCAGGGGGATTTGAGGACAAAATGACACAAGCTCTTGGGCTGCTCAAACTCATTTCCTGCCCTGTGCTCTTCTCAGTTCAGTTGCTCAGTCGTGTCCCGACTCTTTGTGAGCCCCATGGATTGCAAGATGCCAGGCTTCCCTATCCATCACCAACTCCCAGAGCTTGCTCAAACTCATGTCCATCAAATTGGTGATGCCATCCAACTCATCCTCTGTCATTCCCTTCTCCTCCTGCCTTCAATCCTTCCCAGCAGCAGGGCCTTTTCCATTGAGTCAGTTCTTTGCATCAGATGGCCAAAGTACTAGAGTTTCAGCTTCAGCATTAGTCCTTCCAATGAATATTCAGGACTGATTTTCTTTAGGATGGACTGGTTGGATCTCCTTGCAGTCCAAGGGACTCTCAAGTGTCTTCTCCAACACCACAGTTCAAAAGCATCAATTTCTCGGCACTCAGCTTTCTTTATAGTCCAACTGTCATATCCATACATGACTACTGGAAAAACCATAGCTTTGACTAGATGGACTTTTGTTGGCAAAGTAATGTCTCCGCTTTTTAATATGCCATCTAGGTTGGTCATAATTTTTCTTCCAAAGAGTAAGCATCTTTTAATTTCATGGCTGCAGTCACCATCTGCAGTGATTGTAGAGCCCCCCCCCCCCCATAAAGTCTCTCACTGTTTCCATTGTTTCCCCATCTATTTGCCATGAAGTGATGGGACTGAATGCCATGATCTTAAGTTTTCTGAATGTTGAGTTTTAAGCCAACTTTTTCACTCTCCTCTTTCACTTTCATCAAGAGGCTCTTTAGTTCACCTTAGCTTTCTGCCATAAGGGTGGCTATCATCTGCATATCTGAGGTTATTAATATTTTTCCCGGCAATCTTGATTACAGCTTGTGCTTCATCCAGCCCGGCATTTCACATGACGTACTCTGCATATAAGTTAAATAAGCAGGGTGTCAATATACAGCCTTGATGTACTCCTTTCCCAATTTGGAACCAGTCTGTGTTCCATGTCCAGTCATAACTGTTGCTTCTTGAGCTGCATACAGATTTGTCAGGAGGCAGGTCAGGTGGTCTGGTATTCCCATCTCTTGAAGAATTTCCCACAGTTTGTGGTATCTACACAAAAGCTTTGGTGTAGTCAAAAAAACAGAAGTAGATGTTTTTCTGGAACTCTCTTGCTTTTTCAATTGCTCCAAGAGATGTTGGCAATTTGAACTCTGGTTCCTCTGCCTTTTCTAAAACTAGCTTGAACATCTGGAAGTTCACGGTTCATGTACTGTTGAAGCCTGGCTTGGAGAATTTTGAGCATTACTTTGCTAGTGTGTGAGATGAGTGCAATTGTGCAGTAGTCTGAGCATTCTTTGGCATTGCCTTTCTTTGGGATTGGAATGAAAACTGACCTTTTCCTGTCCTGTGGCCACTGCTGAGTTTTCCAAATTTGCTGACATATTGAGTGCAGCACTTTCATGGCATCATCTTTTAGGATTTGATATAGCTCAGCTGGAATGCCATCACCTCCACTAGCTTTGTTCGTAGTGATGCTTCCTAAGGCCCACCCACTTGACTTCACATTCCAGGATGTCTCCCCAAGTACAAGAAGGAAGCATAGCATCCTCACCTCGGTTATCACCTTTCACTGACCAGACTGGGAACTGAGTCAGAGGATTCTGCTCTGGGGTAGAGGGCAGAGGCTTCAGAGACTCCCTGCCAGGCTAGGAGTGGCCCCTCACTGGGATGAGTGCAGGGCTGTGCTCTCAGAGGGTCTTAAGGAAGGAGCTGAGTGAACAAATGAAATCAGTGACCCACCAGGAAAAGGTGGCGAGAGTAACCTGCACACTCAGGGGCCGGCGTGGAAGCCAAATCTCGTGAACCTGCCCCGCCCCTGCCACACACACACACACACACACACACGGGGAGACTCAGGGGCCCGCATGGAAGCCAAATCTCGTGAACCTGCCCCTCCCCTGCCAAACACACACACACACACACACACACACACACACACACACACGGGGAGACTCAGGGGCCCGCATGGAAGCCAAATCTCGTGAACCTGCCCCTCCCCTGCCAAACACACACACACACACACACACACACACACACACACACACACCTCAGCAACTTTAGCCGGGGAGATCTTCCCTTCGTACGGACATCCAAGCACACAGGAGACGTACCTGTGGGGAAACAAGGAGGAATGGTGTCAATGCGCCTGGGCTCTCTGGCCAACAGGGCTGGGGCAGGCTGGCTGTTTGACACACCGACCTGGTCAGCCCCACCCAAACCTGAGGCTTGGCAGGAGGCCAAGGGCCTGGGGCAAAGGCTATTCCATGCCGGTGAGCCAGACGACGGCAGTGCCGCTCAGCGCCAGGAGTGGGCAGTGCAGCGCCACGCAGGAAGGGAAGAAGCCAACAGGCCTGTGGGTGAGGAGGCCGATGATGCCCGGGTCTCAGGAGAGGCAGCCAGAGACCAGCCACGGAGAAGGAGGAGCTGGAGAGGCTCTACGGGCAGCCAGCTGAGTGCATGGGGTAAGGATAACAGGACGTGGGCCCGGGTGGGGCTCCCCTCAGGAGAGGACCACGGGTGCATGAAACCCAAGCGGGCACAAGAAAGCTGGGCTGGCCTGAGGCCGGAGGGGCCAGCGGCTCCGGCCAGGGGTGCGTAGACTCATTTATCCGACTGAGGTTTACTGAGCTCTCACAGTGCGCCAGGCACTGGAGAAGTGCAGTGAGCAAGGCCGAGCAAGTCCCCACCGCCATGGAGCTTAAGGTTTCAAGTTAGGGAGACAGATGGTAAATCAGATCTAGTAGGGAAAGGAGGTAATCTCAGAAAGTGATGTGCCGTGAAGCAGAGACAAGGGAAGTATGGCAGGCGCACCCAGAGGAGGCCGACCGCTCTTCCTAGGATGGCCCAGGAAGACCTTGTGAGGATGCGACACTGGAGCTGAGATGGGGGAAGAGCCACGTTCCAGGCAAAGGACCAGTGCAGAGGCCCCAAGATGGAAGAGCTGTTTAGTCACTCAGTTGTGTCTGACTCTTTGCGACCCCGTGGACTGTAGCCCGCCAGGTTCCTCTGTCCTTGGGATTCTCCAGGCAGAACATTGGAGTGGGTAGTCATTTCCTTCTCTAGGGGATCTTCCTGACCCAGAGATTGAACCTGCAGCTCCGGCACTGGCAGGCAGATTCTTGACCACTGAGCCACCAGGGAAGTCCAATTTAAGAGTAGGTGTGTTCAAAACATAAAATGGCAACAAAGGACAAAGGGGCAAGGGGAGCAAGG
Source organism: Madoqua kirkii (assembly GCA_006408675.1). Lineage (NCBI taxonomy): Eukaryota > Metazoa > Chordata > Mammalia > Artiodactyla > Bovidae > Madoqua > Madoqua kirkii. The sequence continues at coordinate 9,829 of SJYC01030611.1, forward strand.
GGCAAAGAGGTACAACAGGGGGTTGGAGAGGAGGCACCATCCTGATCACGGGGTCTTGCTGAGCTGTGTTGAGGAGTCTGGATCTTGAGTGTAGATGGCTTCTGAGCCCACTCATCGCACTGAGGCAGAGGCTCCATTAAAATCTTTTAGAGTCTAACAAATGATGCTGCATATTAAGGGGCAGAATAAATGTTTGCTGGATAAATAATTTCAGACTCAAACAATTCAGTATATTTTGTCATCTTCATCCTCCTTACTCTGCAATCAATGCTGAGCGTGGAAAAGCTAAAAGAAAGGCTGAGGAAAGAGCAAAGACTTGGGAGTCAGGCAGACCTGACATGTCCCTGCTTTCCCATTCATCCATCTGCCCATTGGTTTCTGAGCATCTACTATGTGCTAGGCCCAGAGCTGGGAGACAGTACACGCCAGGGACCAACGGAGACGTGGGCTCTGCCTTCACAGAGCACAGAGTCTAGTGGGAGGCGAGAGGCAGCAGAGAATGTAACGAGCGTAAGTGCTATGTCAGAGGATGTCCAGAGGACTCTGGGAGCCCAGAGGAGGGGCACCAACTCCACCTGAGGGAAGAGAAGCAAGCTTCTCGGAAAAACTGGCACCAGGAGAAGACCTGAAGGTGAGCAGGAGTGAGCCCTGGCAAGCAGGATGTAGAAGGAAGGGTGGTCTGAGTCTACAGAAAGCACGTGCAAAGGCCCAGGGGCGGGAGAGAACTGGCCCGTGTGACAAACGGAAAGAAGTTCCCGCTGGCTGGATGCAGCGTGCAGAGGAAACGGGCCGGGGGGACGCGGGCCGCAGAGAGTGGCAGGGGCTGAGCTGCGCAGGGCTTGAAAACCCGCTGAGGTCTGGAGCTGACGAGCAGGGACAGACTTTCACCCAGGCAGGGGTGGGACCAGACGCGCATTCTGGCTGCAGCTGGCTGTGACCTTACAGCAGACTCTCATCCTTCTGGAGCCTCAGTCTCGTCATCCGGAAGCGGGGGGAGCGCCCTCCATGCACCATCAGATAACACGTGGACAGCGCCCGGCACTGCTGCCATTAGAGACGCGATGCTGGGGGCGCCGCAGAGGCTGGGGGGCTCCTTGGGGGCGCGCGACGTGCCAGCGGGGGGGCCAGGGCTGCATTGCCCTCCTCCAGCCCCGTCCAGGACCCTGTCCTGCTAGACTCGTGGGGTGAAAAGATCCAAAAGTCAGGTTTGGAGAAAGCACTTGCCAGGATTTCTTCTGACCCCATTCACTTGGGAAAAGACCTCTGGGTGTGGCGCTCTGGCTCCCTGCACCAGGATAAGGAGCCGGTGAGGGAGGCTGCTGGAGTCAGAGGCTGGCCCTGATCCAGAATGCTCCGGGGAAAGGAGAGGCTGCGTGAGCGTGGCCAGACTCACCCCCGCACAGAGATACTGGCTGCCCGAGCTGCCTTCAAGATTTCGTCAAACCGCTGCAAACTCTCATCTATGGAGCAGTTGATGTTCTTCTTGGTGAAGAGCTCAGAGGCGGCTCCAAAGATGGCCACTTCCTTGGCTCCGGCAGCAACCTGCCAACGGCCAGGTGAATTCCTTTCAGCAGTTTTCTCTTGATGGAATACCCACCCAGAGTGAATTTTATGACATATGAGTACGACTGTAAGTTGAACTGTGTCCCTCTAACCCCCAGTACTATCCTGGAAAAGGTCAATCCTCAACCCAGCTCCCACAAAGGGTAGTACTAAAAGAACGTGTTAACCACTGGACAATTGCATTCATCTCCCATGTGAGGAAGGTCATGCTTAAAGTCTTAAGACAGGCGGGAGAAACATCAGTAACCTCAAATCTGCGGATGATACCACTCTAATGGGAGAAAGCGAAAGGAACTAAAGAGCCGGCCTAAAACTAAATTTAAAAAAAATTAAGATCATGGCATCCAGCCCCATTACTGCACGGCACATAGAAGGGGAAAAGGTAGAAGCAGACGGATTTCCTCTTCTTGGGCTCTGAAGTCACTGCAGATGGTGACTGCAGCTATGAAGTCAGAAGATGACTGCCTCTTGGCAGGAAAGCAACGACAGACCTAGACAGTATGTTCAAAAGCAGAGACATTATTCTGCCAACAGAGGTCCATATAGGCAAGGCTATGGTCTTCCCAGTGGTCATGTACAGTTGTGAGAGCTGGACTGTAAAGAAGGCAGACTGCCAAAGAACTGATGCCTTCAAACCGTGGTGCTGGAGAAGACTCCTGAAAGTCACTTGGACAGCAAGGAGATCAAACCAGTCAATCTTAAGGGAGATCAACCCTGAGTATTCACTGGAAGGACTGATGCGGAAGCTGAAACTCCAGGATTTTAGTCATTTGATGTGAACAGCGGACTCAGTGGAAAAGTCCCTAATGTTGGGAAAGACTGAGAGCAGGAGAAGAGGGCGTCGGAGGATGAGACAGCTGGACAGCATCACTGATGCAATGGACGTGAACTTGGACAAACTCAGGAGATGGTGAGGGACAGGGAGGCCTGGTGTGCCGCAGTCCATGGGGTCACAAAGAGTTGGACACCACTGGGTAACGGAACAACAACAACCCCCAGAACCTCAGAATGTGACCTGTTTGATAGTAGGATCACTGTAGATAGATGTACAGCGTTAAGATGAGGTCATATTGGTCTCCACTCCATAATAAGAAGGCGCTCGTGTGAAGATACAGGAAAGGCTGGCAAAGGTAGAGGCGGACACGAAGTGATGCGCCCACAGGCTGAGGACCCCTAATCATCGCAGGAAACTGGCCGAGAGGCAGGGAGAGACGCCCTCTCAGGGCCCTCCGAAGGCCTGCTGCCACCCCGTGCGGACTTCCAGCCTGCTGACTGGGAGAGAGCGTTTCTGTTCTCTTTCACCTCTTTCACCGAGTGTTTGGTATTGGGTAATGCCAGCCGTAGGAAATTAATACAGTGAATCATATCCCCAAAACAAAGAAGTCCTGGCCTTCCCCCAAGGACCCACACTGCTGCTGCCGGCACCACCCCGAAGTCCCTTTTGGCCTAAATTCAGAATCAACATCTCCAAAGAAATTCTTATCTGAAATGATAAAAAAGTTAGACACTAGCAACTACCTCTAAATTTATGGAAAGCTTGCTTACCTCTAAAGAGGAGATGGACGACAGGAACAAGAGTGAACATTTATCAAGCACTCACCTTCTACCAGGCTCTTACTAAGTAATTTCTGTGCATCCTGTCCTCTGAAAACCTCACCATGGTAGGTACTACCATTAACCTTATTTCATGGGAGAACCTGAGGCTCCAAGAGGTTTACGCAGCTTGTCAAATCAGAGAGCTGAGAGTGGCGGGGCCAGGACCCCCCCGGGTCTGTCTGATGACGCCCATCACCACTGGAGAGAAGTCGTTCGGACAGAATCCTGGGGCAGAGACTGAGGCCCAGGGACAAGACAGGGGCCCATGCCATCCATCTCATTTCAGGGGCACTCCCCAACCAAAAATGAGTCTCTTACCGCTGCCTGGAAGCCTTTGAAGTTTGGGGTCAGGACTGGGTAGTTGACGCCAGGAAATTTTTGGATGCCTTTCAAGACTTCAGTATGGTCAGCCATCTAGGAGCCAAAGGAGACATTGCCAACTCACCACCAAGGCAGCAGAGAGCTCGGGTAGAGAAAGCCTTTTTGGCCCAAAATCTCTGTTCTCCAGGACCCTTGGAGAAAAGAGGTCTTTGGCAGAGCTGAGTCTCCCCAAGGCTTTCACTACTTGTTTGACGGCTGATGAGCCAGAAGGCTCCCTGGCATAGGTGAGAACCCCAGTTCCTCCACGCGGCTAACACTGTCGACTCTACAGGAGCAGCACCAGCACCAACGACACTTCTAGCCATTGGTTGAGAACGCACTCTGAGCCCGACTGTGGGCTCAGCTCTCTGTCACCTAACACTCAGCTGGACCAGGATCTTTCTTCTCATTTGACTGTCTCTGTGACGCAGGAGTTGTCCAGCTTCCCCGTTCGACAAACACAGAAGCCACATCTCTAGACAGGCCTAGGGATTCTAGACTTCTAGAGCCAGAGACGTCACCTTGAACCTGGGGAGGGGAAGGCCTCACCAGGCAAGGCGGGGCACAGCCCAGACCGAGTCTTCCTCCCAAGGCCCCCTCCTTTGCTGCACATGTTACTATGAAGCACTGAGAGCTCACAAAAGCGGAGACCTGGAAACCTACATTCCTGATCACTTACTTCCAATGCATCTAAGATACGCCTGCAGGCTGGGGCTCACCTGGGGAACCCATTTGGGAGACACGAAGCTGGTAGCTTCTACCACAGGGAGTCCTGCTTCGGAAAGCATGTCTATGAGCTTGATTTTCACTGGAGTAGGTACGATATTCTGTAATGCAGACAGAAAACACCAGAAAATGATAGGCTGGCCAAGTCAGTCATGAAATGGTCTCAGGATGCAGTTAGTTCAAAGCTTTTTCCACGGCACCCGCTTCACTGTCTCCACTGTCAGACACCAGCCTGAATCCACAGGTAATCCTGCCAACAGGTGCAGGGCAGGCTTGTCTTCCAGTTCTACAAACGGCATTTTGCAGTGGAAGCAGTTTCTCACTTGAAAAGGAGTTAACACTTACAGTGGAAACAATATTTGCTCATCATACAGGCTTTTAAACTAAAGCTTTGTTACTTTATGACCCCATCAAAAACAGATTGAGACAAATGAGCCACGGCCTGAAAGGGCAGAGATGACTAACTCTCTGGGTCCTATGAGACACGGCCGCCAATGGGCCACACCTTCCTCCTTCCATCTCAGGTGGCACAGGGTCTCACCCTCACATGCCCCACCCACTACTTCTTTCTTTCCCTCCCACGCCCTGTCTAGCTGCTCACCAGACTCTGTGGATTCCTCTTTCCAAATCTACTATCATCCTATGTATATTACGCCATGGTCTTCCTCTACCAACTCATCCCACACAGGAATCCTTCTAAAACAGTCTCTGTTATCTCACTCTCCTGCTCAGAAGCTTCCCCTGGCTGCCTAGTCCTTACAAGACTGGGTCCAAAATCCTAAAACTCCCAAGTCCTTCTCACCAGCCCCTTCCACCCCCAATTTCTCTCCCGCTGTTTTAATTTAATCCATTCCACAAGTAACTTTTGAGAGCTCACCCTGCTCCAAGGAGTGTGCAAGGAGCTACAGATATAGTGGTGAGCAGAACAGACACAATCATGCCCTGAGAGAGCTTACAACTGACTTTTACAACCAACATTCATTATTAAAGGTAGGCTAAGCATGCTCCGGGCTTCCCTGGTGGCTCAGAGGTTAAAGTGTCTGCCTCCGATGCGGGAGACCCGGGTTCAATCCCTGGGTTGGGAAGATCCCCTGGAGAAGGAAATGGCAATCCACTCCAGTATTCTTGCCTGGAGAATCCCATGGGCGGAGAAGCCTAATAGGTTACAGTCCATGGGGTCGCAAAGAGTCGGACACGACTGAGCGACTTCACCTCACCTTCACCTTCACCTCAAGCATGCTCCAGGACTCTTGCCTGGAAAATCCCACAGACAGAGGAGCCTGGTGGGCTGCAGTCGATGGGGTCACTAAGAGTTGGACATGACTGAGCAACTTCACTTTCACTTTTCACTTTCATGCATTGGAGAAGGAAATGGCAACCCACTCCAGTGTTCTTGCCTGGAGAATCCCAGGGACGGGGCCGCTTAGAGGGCTGCCGCCTATGGGGTCGCACAGAGTCGGACACGACTGAAGACTTAGCAGCAGCAGCAAGCATGCTTTAAAATTTTAAGTTTCTTTTAATTTAAAAAATAATTAACACATGATTATTTCAGAAAACTATGCCCCAAACAAAAGAAAACCACCCTAACACCTGCCAGAGATAACACTCTTAATACCCTGGTAGGTAACTTTTTAGATCTATGACATGAGCCATATGTGGTTATTTAAATTCTCACTAACTAAAACTACATTAAAAAAATTCAATTCCACAGCCATACAAGCCACAGTTAAAGTGCTTAACCGCCACACGTATCTAGTGGTTACTGTATGAAAGTGAAAGTGAAGTCGCTCAGTCGTGTCCAACTCTTTGCGACCCCATGGACTATAGCCTACCAGGCTTCTCCGTCCATGGGATTTTCCAGGCAAGAGTACCGGAGTGGGTTGCCATTTCCTTCTCCAGGGGATCTTCCCGACTCAGGGACTGAACCCAGGTCTCCTGCATCGCAGGCAGACCCTTTACCCTCTGAGCCACCAGGGAAGCCTGGCTACTGTATGGGACAGCTCAAATCAACAACGTTTCCATCTTCAGAGAAAGTTCTATCACACAGCACTGTTCTAAGAACCTTTTCTCAGAAGATGCTTCCACACATATACAAACTTTTTTGTTTATATATAAATGTATATTAATATATAAATATGTATGTATAGATATATACAGTATTGTATAATCTGCTTACATCACTTAATATACTCCTATACCACTGACAGCTTCACAGTATCCCATTTTATGAAGTCATTAATGTATTTGACCTAATTTTCCTCATACTGAACATGCTGGTTCTTTGCAACTGTCCTGCTGTTACACCAGGGTTGTAAGGGACACCCCCAAGCTAAATCTTAGCATGCGGCCTTCCTAGCTCCCTTTGGCCAGATCCCCTGGCGCGTCACTGCTGGGCCAGGCACGCCTCACCTTTCCTCCACACTCCTGCAGCTGCTAGCCTCCACCCCCACTCCCAGGGTCACAGGCGCCTGCCTGGCCTCCCAGACGGGCCCAAAGTCAGGCACAGCTCTGCACCCACGACATGGAGTGCTCAGTACCTGTAAAAACTCTTTTGGTTGATTTCCACTTTTACCTTTTCATTTTGTAGTCCGTCACGAGGACCAACTTCCACAATTTTCACTTGCTTTGGGAACGAACTGGCAGATGAGGTGCTGACCTTTGGTTTAAAAGAGGAAACAAAAAGTAACAGGAAGAGAGTGTCACAATTCTCCAGGAGGGCAAATCGGAAAGAATGTATCCATCCTCTCACTAATACTGAGACTGCTGCTGCTGCTGCTGCTGCTAAGTCACTCCAGTCGTGTCCGACACTGTGCGAACCCATAGACGGCTGCCCTGTCCCTGGGATTCTCCAGGCAACAACACTGGAGTAGAAGCAATATTTCTCACCCTTTAATCCAAATTCGCCTGTTTTAGAATCAAGAACAAAAAGCATATTTCACTTAGGGACAGAGTAAGAGATTCATGCTCGCAGTATGGACCATTTCCAACTCCCCTGAAGTCCAGACTCATTTCCAACCACCTGGCAACTGGGCATTTAGACTGTTCTGTAAACAAACCTATTTGTACCTCTCAAACTTAGAAGTCCCCAAACAGAACTGTCTGATTTCTCCTAAAGCCCAGCTGGACTTGAACCTTCCCAGGTGGTGCTGAACCCTCCCAGTGGTAAAGAACCCTGCCAGTGCAGGAGACCTAAAAGACGTGGGTTCGATCCCTGGGTCAGGAAAATCTGCTCGAGAAGGAAATGGCAACCTGCTCCAGTAATCTTGCCTGGAGAATCCCGTGGGCAGAGGAGCCTGGTGAGCGACAGTCCACAAGGTCGAACAGAGTCGCCCACGACTGAAGTGACTTAGCATACACACGTGGGGCATAGCTGCCCCAGAGGAGGACAACTGCTAAGTGTGGAGAGGAGCAGTCTTGGACTTTGTGGGGGGGCAGGGATGGAAGAGGCTCTGCCCTGTTATGATCACGGGGTGGGTGACAAGGGGAGTGAGTCTGAGAGAAGATGAAACCTTCAGCATTTGAAGATATTAAAAAAGTGGCCCAGAGTCTCCTCTGTATAAAGTCTGCCCTATATATAGTCTTCTATAGAAAATCTTCCCCTCCTCACCACCAAGTAATACGAGGTTTTTTTCTCTCTTTCCTCTATTGTTCTTAGTACTACTTATTACTGTTTAAATTAATTTCATTTCATCAGATTTAATCTGGATAAACACACTGCAGCAGGGCAAGGGGCAGGGGTACTGGCAATCTACTTGGTGGCGTGGCTTAGTCGCAAAGTTGTGTCCGAATTCTTGCGACCCCACGGACTGCAGCCTGCCTGGCTTCTCAGTCCATGGGATTCTTCAGGCAAGAGTATTGGAGTGGGTTGCCATTTCCTTCTCTAGAGGATCTTCCTGACCCAGGAATTGAACCCGGGTCTCCTGCCTGCAGGCAGGCAGATTCTTTACTGACTGAGCTATGAGGGAAGACCCTACCGATATGCTAAGGATCCCCATTCCCGAAACTCTTAAGGAAGGAAATATTCATGGCTATCAATCAGCCAGAACTTAACTTGCCCAAATTGGCCTTGGTTTTAGCCAACAAAGCTTCCTAGAGGCTAAGGTGAGGAGCCACTGAATTTCATGAAGTCAATAGGCTAGGTTGGAAGGTCCCTGCAAGCTGAATCTCCTTCCAGTTCAGCCTCTGCTGGTACATTACCCTAAAAGGATCCCACTGGGACGAAAGCTCCAAGAAGCAGGAACTCTGTTTTATTAAATGTTATATTTCCCTGAGGCCCTGAGACCTAACAGGGACTCAATAAATAACTGGTACATATTGTTGAAAGAATGTTAAGCTTGCGTCAAGTTCCTTTTATGAGAACAGAATCAACTTGATTCTATAATACACTTCTTCATAACAACTCTTCATATACTAACAACAAAACAATTCACATTTATGAAGCATATACTATTTTCTAGGCACATGAAAGAGCCTTTTACATATTAACCCATATGATCCTCTCAACACCTTATTAGGTAGGAACTATTACCCCATTTTACTATGAGAGATATGAAGTTCAAGAAAATTAAGTAATTTTCCCAGGGTCACATGGTTAGCTAGTTACTGAGCCCATATCTGAACCCAGCAGTGTGGATCTAGAGCATGTATTCTAGAGTCACGCTCTTAACCCCTAAGCCACATTATCCCTGCCACCCTCTGGTCCCCTCAGTTTTCTTTTGCCTGGGTTAAATGCTAGCTGCTCAGTTTTGTCTGACTCTCTGCGACCCCATGGACTGTAGCCCACCAGGCTCCTCTGTCCATGGAGTTCTCCAGACAAGAACAGTGGACTGAGTTGCTCTTCAGGGGATCTTCCCAACCCAGGGACCAAACCCAGGTCTCCCGCATTGCAGGCACATCCTTTACAGGTTGAGCTACCCTGGGTTGCCTGGGTTAAACACCTAGTTAATTCCTTTGTACAGTTCTGCATAGAAATAATCCCCTCTAACCACACAAATCCTGGGCCACAGCCTCCTGAACTACGGTACCTATATCAACAGCTAGTACTGACTGAAGTCCAGTGCCATAGCCATCAGCACCTTACAGCCATTAGCACTTCATTTAGTCCCTATATGCTGCTGCTGCTGCTGCTAAATCGCTTCAATATGATGACGGACTATCATATATCACTCTCCCAACGCCATAGAGGAAGAAATGGACCTCAGAAAGACCCCAAATCACACAGCTAGGAAGTGAGGAAGTTTGCACTTATCTGTCTGGTTCTGATATCAAATCTATGCTAGTAACCCCATGGAATGCCTACCACTACCATCTCATTACAATACGAATTTTTTCAAACACTGACATTCACCATCTCATTTAATTTTCTTAACTTTTCAAGTTGGACTCCGTGGATTTATTTGCAATGAACTGGTAGAGGAGGGTGGTCTAGAAGACACTGAAATGCCTTTTTGGGAGCCCCCTACCCACTTCCACACTGCCAAGACAATGTAATTTTTACCACTACACAGTTTACCTCCTTCTAAACTCTAAGGCAACAACTGGCCTATCATTTACTAAGAGCTAGAAAAATGTCAAATGCTTTAGTAGTTCCATTTTCCTGAACCTCCAAACCAAGCCTGAGGATTTTTTTTTTTCCCATGTTAAAGGTCAATATGCCTGAAATTTAGAGATTTGTCACTTAACCTAAAAAGTAGCTTCAGAACCGCTGGAGCATCACAGCTTGAGCTTTAACCAACACAATGTATTCAGCTCTTTAACAAGTTAGGTCTTCTACACTTTCCCTCTACTCACTGAGCAGGGGAGAGAAGGCGGAACATCAGGATCGAACTGGCCCAAAGTACAACTCGAGGGGAATCACATCCAGCAACATGCGATCCAAGTCCTGCTCAGCTAGCTGGGACCAAGTGTCCCCAAACGCAACAAGAACTAGAAATGGAGACGGACAGAGGGGGATGGCCTGGCTTTTTCCACCCAACTGGCAGGGTATTCTTGAGTATTCGTGACTTTCATTAAGGAGGAACTTGAAGAAGGCTGAAGCTCTATGACAGAAAGATGCCAGGGTGAGCAAGAAGAGCCCTAGCCAGGGAAGCAGGACGCCTAGGATGGCGTTCCAAGTCTCCACGACCCGGGAAAGCCGCTCCCCATCTCCGAGGGTCAGTTTCCCATGCCTCTCAAGGGATCTGGGCGAGTCAGAGAGTGGTGTCCAAGACCTCCCAACTCTGGCCTAAAGAGCTGTCCGGCTTCGCCTCTCAGAGAAATGGTATTAATTTTTTTTTTTTTAATCATTCGGTTGCGCAGAACTGCCCGTGGGATCTCAGTTGCCCCACCAGGGATCGAACCCCTGCACCCTGCACTTGGCACCGCAGTCTTATCCCGCTGAACCTCCAGAAGTCCTAGGCTCTGCCTCTCCAGGAGCAGCCGCTAGGGGCCAAGTCCTAGACCCTGACCCTCACGGTGCCTTCAAGACCGGCCCTGGGCGTGACGGGGCACTTACAGCCCGGAAGGTCGCCAAGCCCACCAGCCTCCACGGGAGGGCCTTCCTCACTGTCGCCATCTCCACCCAACTTCCACCGCGGCGGCTTCAGCGGAGTCCCACGTGACTACTGACGGCTAGGTGGGGGCATGCCCCGCCCAAGGGGCGGGGCCTCTGGAGCGCCGTGGTGACGCCATGCGCTGGCCCCGCCGCCAGCGTGTCGACGTTTCGGTTCCTTCTCGGCAGTTTCCTTAGCCCTCGTTTCTGAGCGGGTTTTGTGTGCGACGGGCAAGTGAAGACTATAAAAACGAACAAAAATTCACCACAGTCTCTGACTTAATGAGTTTTTGTAATCTGGGAGGTGTGGAAAGACAGATGTGAACAATCACAAGTACAGCTGTAGAATTACCTTCTGCAATAATGAGACCACGTATTACTATTTTGCCACGCGCTGTTCTGAGTTATTTGCATGTATTAACTCATTCATCACGGTCTTAAGGACTTAAATGCAGGCGGTCGACTCCAGAGAGAGAAGCATCCTTTGATTACATATCTTGAAGAATAAGTAAACTTTACCCAGGTAAAGAGGATACAGGAAAAGCTCAGACGGAGCACAGTGTATGCAAAGGACTCGAGGCAAAGAAATTGAATGCGTTTAAGAGCGGTGTTTTTCAAAATAATATCAATTTAGTGGGTACTTTTTCAAAGAAACAGAAAATATCAGAGTCCCTTGTATAAGCAGGAAAGCTAAGTGATGCTTTACAAAGCTTCTGTTTGTTATTACAAAACAAACTGGGTTGCACTGTAAAATACATTTTTACTGTACGCAGCAATTAGAAATGTTTGAAAACATTGTTTTAGAAAGATGAAAAGAAGGCCAGAATGCCTAGAGAGCAGGCAGAGAGAAGAGACCTTCCTGCTCAGAAGGGAGATATTGGCAGGGACTATACCACAGGGCTTTGGCTAACTCCTTAATAATAGCTATGTTAATAGCAACGCATTGGAAGGATTTTAAGCAGGAAGATACACATTGTGCAGACAGGTACTGAGGCTACTGGGTGGGAAAGCACGTTGTTTTCAAGGGACTCAGATTTCAGCTAAGGAGAAAACAAGACATGAGAAGTGTTTTGTTATGCTTCCACAGCCCCCCAAATATCCTCCATCATAGCAGTTAGAGAACTGACAGAATCCTCAAGCCTGCAGCTAGAGGGCGGAAAGTGAAAAGTGTTAGTCACTCAGTCCTGTCTGACTTTTACACCCCAAGGACTGTAGTCTGCCAGGCTCCTCTATCCATGGAATTCTCCAATCAAGAATACTGGAGTGGGTAGTCATTCCCTTCTCCAGGGGATCTTCCCCACCCAGGGATCAAACCTAGGTCTCCTGCATTGCAGGCAAATTCTTTACTGTCTGAGACCCCAAAGTACTAGATGGCATTTAAAATAAATATGACTTTCAAGACCTGTACACTGAAAACTACAAACCACTGCTGAAATTGAAGAAGACATAAATAAATGAAAAGATATCTGTGTTCATGAATTGGAAGATTTAATATTGTCATGGTGTTAACACTACACAAAGGTGATACACAGATTGACTGCAATCCCTATTTAAATCCCAGTGATGATTTTGGCAGAAATAGAAAAAAAAAAATCCTACAATTCATAATCTCCTGGACAGCAAGGAGATCAAACCAGTCAATACTAAAGGAAATTAACACTGACTATTCACTGGAAGGACTAATGCTGAAGCTGAAGCTCCAATACTTTGGCTATCTGATGGGAAGTGCCAACTCATTGGAAAAGATTGTGATGCTGGGAAAGATTGAGGGCAGAAGGAGAAGGAGATGACAGAGGACGAGATGGTTGTATGGCATTATTGATTTATTAGAATAAATTTGAGCAGACTCTGGGAGACAGTGAAGGACAGGGAAGCCTAGCGTGTTGTAGTCCATGGGGTTGCAAAGAGTCAGACATGACTGAGAGACTGAACAACAATAACAATTCATAAGGAATCTCAAGGACCCAGAACAGCCAACATGTTCTTTAAAAGAACTAAGTTGAAAGATTCACAATTCCTGATTTCAAAACTTACTGTATTAATTAAAACAATGTGGTACTGGCATAAATGACATACAGACCAATGGAAGGGGTTAGAAAGCTCAGAAATTAGCCGTTGCATATATGATCGAAAATTTTCAATAAGAATGCCAAAACCATTCAATGGGAAAAGAAGAGTCTTTTCAACAAATTTTGCTGAGAAGGTTGGATAACCACATGCAAAAAAATGAACTTGAATTCTTTCCTGATGCCATATACAGAAATTAACTCAAAATGGATCAAAGACTTTTAACTGGCTATTCACTGTGGAGTACATAATACCAGGTACATGGTTAGCATTAAATATTTACCCTAAGAATAATACTAGCAAATGTATGAGAATCTGTCTAGGGTCACTAGATTCCTGCAGTTGGAATCATTTTATTTTTTATCACTTTTTAAATTTTTATAAATTTTGTTGGAGTATAGTTGATTTACAATGTTGCATTAGTTTCAGGTATACAGCAAAGTGAATCAGTAATATAGATACATCTACTAACTTTTTTTAGATTTGTTTCTCATATAGGTCATTACAGAGTATTGAGTTCCCTGTGCTATACAGTAGGTACTTATCTATTTTATACATAGTAGTTTCTATAGATTCCTTATTTATGGTACATAAGCCACAGGGCAACACCATGCTGTACTGTCAAATCTCTTATGGATTTTGTACTATTAAGCAATATTGCAAAAAGCCTCATTTCAACCAGAGTTCTAGAAGGAGTGTTTGTGGGAAGTGAGTGAGGAAGAATCTTATTTTAATTCAAGATGTACAAAAAGGAACAACTGGAAAACTCTTAAGTAGAATGAAGGACAAAATAGAAGGTAGAAATTTGAATGACGTAGAGAAAATATTACAATTGAGAGAGGATCATCCATTTAAAAAAACACAAGAAAAGAAAACTGGCTCTTTGAGACCAATAAAACTGACAACATTATGTGACCACATTGGTCACACAACGAAAAGCATGAATAAAACAAGAGGACAGAATGAAAGACATTGCATTCTGCAATATGCAAGTTTATGGACAATAAATCTGAGAACTTTGTTGAAATGGGTTCCCTAGCTTTTAAAAGTAGCTTGAAAATAAAAGAATCTACATCTACTAGGATGGCTATCATAAAATGGACAGATAATAAATATTGGCAGGGATGTGGAGAAATTGGAACCTTCATTACATGACTAACGGCAATGTATTATAAAAGGTGCAGCTTCTATGGAAGACTGTTTGGCAGTTCCTCAAAAGTAAAACATAAAATTAACATATGATCCGGTCATTCCAATCGTAGGTATATACCCAAGAGAATTGAAAAGTAGGAATTCAAAGAGAAAACCTATTCATCGATGTTCTTGGCAAAGTTACTGTCAACATTCTGAAGGTGTCAACAATTCAAATGTCCATCAACTGATGGATGGATAGGACCTCCCTGGTGGTCCAGTGGTTCAGAGTCCACCTGCCAATGCAGGTTCTATCCCTGGTCTGGGGGCTGAGTAAGCCAGTGCACCACGACTGCTGAAGGCCATGGGCACTGGGGTCTGTGCTCCCCAACAAGAGAAGCCACCCCAGTGAGAAGTCCACAGCTGCAACTAGAGAGGAGCCCCCATTTGCTGCAACTAGAGAAAGCCTGCACACAGCAACAAAGGCCCAGCGCAGCCAAAAGCAAAGAGAGGAAACTGATGGATGGATAAAGAAACTGTGGTCTATACGCATAATAGAATGTTGTGTGTGCTGAATGAGTGCTAAGTAGCTTCAGTCGTGTCTGACTCTTTGCAACCCCATGGACTGTAGCCTGCCAGGCTCCTCTCTCCATGGAGATTTTCCAGGCAAGAATATTGGATTGAGTTGCCATGCTCTCCTCTGGAGGATCTTCCTAACCCAGGGATTGAGTCCAGGGCTTCCATATTACAGGTGGATTCTTTATAGTCTAGGTTATTCAAACTTAAAAAGGAATAAAATTTTGATACATGCCACAACATGGGTAAATCTCGTAAATATTATACTAAGTGAAACAAATAAGATACCAAAGGACAAATATTGTATGCTTCCAATTATATAAAATATTATTGTATTATTTTTGGTTGTGCAGCACGTGTGATCTTAGCACCGCATGCCCCTTGGTGCCCACCATGGCAGGATTACCTACAATGAGAATATTCCCAGCCCATTAACAGGCTATGGGAGTCACTTCCATCAGCTTTCTAAGATAAACACAGTGAAAAAATAATTTCTCAGTTTAGCACTAGATGGCAGATGGGAGGAACTGGCCTCCAGACATGTCTTGGGCCACAATCTTGTAAGGGGTTCAATTCATTCTTTGCTGTAAACTGTCCTGGCCTGGCCTGGTAATCTCAGCACTGAATTATTTGAGATGTTTGAATTGAAGACAGACCCAAGGAGTTCAACTTACTCCTCTCCACTGAGAAAGATCCTCCATAGTGGACTTATTAAGGACATCTGACATGGTCTGGAAAGTTTAAGAGTTGGGAACGCAGTTTGAGCCTCCATTTTGTAAGGGGGTCCATCCATGTGGTTGCATAGCAAACCATCCTGGCCTGTGACACTCCCCTGAGCTCTTCCACTGAAATGAAACAGCACACCTCAATCTCTGTTTTGTAAGAAGTTGGATCTACTCATCTCTGTTGTAACCATTTCTGAAATCTGTAATCCTGTCGTGCAGCGTGGATTTACTCCAGACTTCAGGACTGATCTAGGGACTTCCCTGTGGTCCAGTGGCTAAGACTCCAAGTTCCCAATGCAGGGGGCCTGGTTTGATTCTTGGTCAGGGAACTAGACCCCACATTCTGTAAAGATCACATATGCTGCAAAAAAAAAAAAAAAAAAAGATCCTGCATGCTGCAATTAAGATCCAGAACATATTAAAAAAAAAAAAAATGGCGGGGTAAGGGGAGATTCAATCTAGAGTTGGAGACACAGACTGGAGCTCAAGTTGGTGTGGAGTTGAGTCTTCTGGTCTCCACTGGAACTATCCTGGAATCAAGTCCAACATCTTGGGTTTATCATCATATTGCATGCAATCCTGAAGACAGAGTTGGAACCCTTCTTTGGGATGAAATTTTTAAGAATTTGGGTCTATTCACCTTCATTAGAATCATCCTGGAATCATGCTCCCCCAAGCATTCCAGAGGTTCAGTATCTAGTGGAAAATTTACAAGTCGAGGACACACCTGTGGCCGTGACTTTGCTAGGAATTGGATCTGTTCTCAGGGTCTCCCATCACAGTTTACTGGGGACCTTCCATACCATCAGGGAGACCATGGTGCCAAAGAGTCCAAAAGGTCCCAGGGGCCACCTGGAGCCATCTCGTTGCCCCCTCCATCGTCTTCCTGGGAAAACGGTGGTTGAAAACTTAAGAGGCCAAAGTTGGAGCTCCAGCTGTTGAGTCTTTTGCACAGTTTTTGTATTTTGTTTTAGGTAATACTTTATATCTGTTAAGGTAAACAGACATTTTTCATTGTTTTCTAGTTTTTGTACTGTAGATGTGCAATTGTTTTTTACTGATGAAACCAATGATCTACTAAAGTATCTTATTCATTCTAATAACTTTTTTTTTTTTTTGCCACATCCCACAGCTTGGTTCCCAATCAGGAAAGGGGTACATCAAAGCTGTATATTGTCACCCTGCTTATTTAACTTATGTGCAGAGTACATCAGGAGAAACGCTGGACTGGATGAAGCACAAGCTGGAATCAAGACTGCTGGGAGAAATAGCAATAATCTCAGATATGCAGATGACACCACCATTACGGCAGAAAGTAAAGAACTAAAGAGCCTCTTAGTGAAAGAGGAAAGTGAAAAAGTTGACTTAAAACTCAACATTCAGAAAACTAAGATCATGGCATCCGGTCCCACCACTTCATGGAAAATAGATGGGAAACAGTGAGAGACTATTTTGGGGGGCTACAAAATCACTGCAGATGGTGACTGCAGCCATGAAATTAAAAGTCGCTTGCTCCTTGGAAGCAAAGTTATGACCAACCTAGACAGCATATTAAAAAGCAGAGACATTACTTTGCCAACAGAGGTCCATCTAGTCAAAGCTATGGAAAACCCCAAACTGGAAAAATCCAGTAGTTATGTATGGATGTGTGAGTTGGACTATAAAGAAAGCTGAGTGCCGAAGAATTGATGCTTTTGAACTGTGGTGCTGGAGAAGACTCTTGAGAGTCCCTTGGACTGCAAGGAGATCCAGCCAGTCCACCCTAAAGGAAATCAGTCCTGAATATTCATTGGAAAGACTGATGCTGAAGCTGAAACTCCAATAATCTGGCCACCTAATGCGAAGAACTGACTTATTGGAAAAGACTCTGATACTGGGAAAGATTGAAGGCAGGAGGAGAAGGGGACAACAGAGGATGAGATGGTTGGATGCCATCAGCAACTCAATGGACATGAGTTTGAGCAAGCTCTGGGAGTTGGTGATGGACAGGGAGGCCTGGTGTGCTGCGGTCCATGAGGTTGCAAAGAGTTGGGCACAGCTGTGACTGAACTGAACTGAACACAGCTTGTGGGATCTTAGTTCCCCTATCGGGGTAGAACCTGGGTCCCGAGAGTGAAAGTGACAAGTTCTAAACACTGGATCACCAGAGAATTTACCTAATTCTAATGATTTATTTGTATATATTCTTTGAAGTTTTCTATGTGAACAATCACATCATCCAAGAACAATGATTGTGTGGTTTCATTTTTTCTGATTCTTAGATCTCTGTTTTTTTTTCTTAAGTTGTTTACTGCATCTATTAGGACCTTCCAACCCAAACAACACTGAATATTAACAGTGATACTTGGCACCCCATCTCACTCCTGGTTTACAACTTAAAGGTTCATATTGATATTCATATTTTTCTATTCATTATTTAGTCTTGGTAGATTCTGTGTTTCTAGGAATTTGTCCACATTTATCTAGGTTATCCTATTTGCTGGCATTCAGTTGTTCATAGTTCTTCTTATAATTCTTCTGTAGAATTGGTAGTTATGTCCCCACTTTCGTTTTTAATTTTAGTAATTTGGGTCTTCACCAATTCTTAGTACACTTGGCTACAAGCTTATTATTTCAATTTCTTTAAAAAGAATTAGTTTTTGGTTTTGTTGATTTTCTCTATTGTTTTTATATTTTTAATTTTGTTTATCTCTGGTCTAATCTTTGTTTCCTTCTTTCTGCTAACTGGTTTTAGCTTGTTTTTCTGTTTCCTTCCGTTCTACAGTTAGGCTGTTGATTTGAAATCTTTCTTCTTCTTTTGGAATGTGTTTATACCAATAAATTTCCTACTCAGCACTGCTTTTTCTGGGTCCCATAAGTTTTGGGATGTTGTTTTTGTTTTCTTTCATGCTAAGTATTTTCTAATTTTCTTTGTGATCTCTTAGAGTTACATTGTTTAATTTCCACAATTTTGTGAATTTTTCAGTTTTTCCTGTTATTAATACTGAACCTCATTTGCGTGCGTGCTTAGTCCCTCAGTCGTGTCCGACTCTTTGCCACCCTATGGACTGTGGCCTACCAGGCTCCTCTGTCCATGGATTTCCAGGCAAGAATACTGGGGTTGGTTGCCATTTCCTCCTTCGGGGGATCTTCCCCTCCCGGGGATCAAACCTGAGTCTCCTGTGGCTCCAGCACTGGCCAACAGATTCTTTAACACTGAGCCACCTGGGAAGCCCCACAATTTCATTTAGTCGTGGTCACAGAAGATACTCTGAAAAATGTATATTTAAAAAATCTATTGAGACTAATTCATGGCCAAATAGATGGTAATTTTTTTTGTATCTTTTTTGTTTCTATTCCTCAGACTCAATAATTTCCACTGTCTTACTGCTATTCTTTGTCTGCCTGATCAAATCTGCCCTTGAATTCCTTTAGTGAAATTTTCATTTCAGTATTTTACTTTTCAGCTCCAGAATTTTTGTTACGTGTTCCTTTTATTGATATACTTATTTCACACATACCTCATTTTCTTTACTTTCTCTGCATTTTCCTTTAGTGATCTGAGCATTTTAAAAACAGTTCTTTTAAAGTCTTTGTCTGGTGTGTCTGCCATCAGGTCTTTTCCAGCAAGTTTCTGTTTACTTTTTTCTTTTGAATGGGTCATACCTTCATGTTTCTTTGTATGTCTTGTGATTTTTGTTGAAAACTGGACATTTGAATCTAATAATGCGGCAACTCTGGAAATCCAGATGCTATTTTGTTGTGGTTGTTACTGTTTTTGTTCATTGCCTTTTCCCCCTTTTTGATTGTTGCAGGTTGTCTCTGTGCCAAGGATAAGTCAAAGCTGTAAACTTAAGGTCTTCTCAGGCTTTTCCTGACTCTTTCCACGGGCAGACATGGTCACTTTCTAATCTCTCCCATATAAGCAGTTGTGGATTTCCTAACCTTTAGTGTCTAGCTCCCAGAGGGGGGAAAAATGAAACTGGGGGTGGGGAATAGGCAGCAGCCCTTTAAGGCCTCTGTAAGTTACTTTAGCTCTTGGAGGAGGGGTTTGCAACCATGGGGAAGGTACAACAATGGTTAGTCCACCTCTCGCCTGTACCTCTGTGATCAAAAGCAGCAGTCAAGAGCACAAATCGCGGCCCCTCCCATCCGCCACCAAAAGAGCACAAATCCCTGACATTTGGACGGCAGAGTCCTTTTGCCCACCTTGAACTTATAGACTATATGCAAGTTGTTGCAGGAGCACATGCACAGCTGTGTACTCATTGATTAGGGATGAGGGATGGGTAGCTGAAACTGACCAGAATTAACCGTAATTTACCGTCCATGTATTCCTCTGGAAGTTGCAAGCCTTCAGTAGCCTCCAGAGTTTCAAAATAGTTACATCAGACAGATTCTGCCAGTACAGTTGTTTTCTAGGTGGGGAAAGAGATTCGTGGTGCTTCCTCTTTTCCATCTTCCTGGAACCCTCCCTAAAGCAATTTTTCTTAAAAGCTACATTTCACAAGTTTCAATGCATAGCATTTCCATTATTATTCTAAGTGCTTTCTAATTTTCTTGTGCTTTCTTTGATCAATAAGTATTTAAAAGTGTTTTAAAATTTCTTAACATATTAGTTTTTCCTTCAAGTTTTTATGGTCCTTTATATGTTACAGACATGATATAATCCTTATGACATTGCTTCTTTGGTATTCACATCTGTAAATGTTTCATATATGCTTGAGAAAAACAAATTTTCTATAAATATAGGCTAAGGATTTCCAAATACATCTTGTAAATAAAAGAGAGAAAACTATTAGATCTACAACAATTAGAGAGACTGGATGCACGCACGTGTTAAGTGCTGTGCTGCGTTTAGCTGCTCAGTCGTGTCCGACTCTTTGCGACTCCACGGACTGTAGCCCACCAGGCTCCTCTGTCCACGGGATTCTTCAGACAAGAATACTGGAGTGGGTTGCCATGTCCTCCTCCAGAGGATCTTTCCAACTCAGGGATCAAGCCCAGGTCTCCCGCATTCCAGGAGGATTCTTTACCATCTGAGTCACTAGGGAAGTCCAAAAATACTGGAGTGGGTAGCCAATCCCTTCTCCAGGGCATCTTCCCAACCCAGGGATCACACCTGCGCCTCTTTCGTCTCCTGCATTGGCAGGTGGGTTCTTTACCCCTGATGCCACCTGGTCAACTCACAAGAATGGGCCTAGAAGTGAGGAACAGAAGAACCAAAGGGATTACGTTCTTGCTCTGCATTAAGGAGACTCGGCAGGTATCCAACTTCTACTTTTCTTTTTTCTTTTTAAACAGAAACATAAGGCTATAAGCAGTCCATATAGAAACTGGAAGAAGAAAGCTACAACATGCTTTTTAGTAGAAAATGATTTGACATACAAATTTATTTATTTGACTGTATTAAAGCAAGGCAGAATCACATTCATTTTCTTCACAGAATCACTGTAAACAGACTGAATGTCAGAGCTCTTAGCTTGCTTTGGAAACTTCTAAAAAGCTTACTATTAGCAGCCTTGGAAGCATTTTCCTTCCCCTCGAGGCTCTCCTGCTTTGGGGGGTAGATGGGGGTAGCTGGTGACAGCTGATGCTAAATAAATAGCATATAGCGGAGTCTGCCAAATCCTTTTCAGCAACTCCCATAGTCAATGGGATGACTTGGCTTATTCTTGAAGTCATTTGAGTAAGCAATCAGGTTATGAAAGAGAGGATGGAGGGAAATTTCCATTGCAGATACTTCCCAGTGTTTGGAATGGCTGAGCTTAACTGTTCAGTCTCTTCTATTGATCAGAGGGAGAGATGTTAGCACTGGAGCTCAGATCTTTGATCCTGCGAGACATCACTGTAATGTCATCTGCTCCATTTATTAAAATGTGTTGGAAAAGAGATTTCGGAGTAGAGAAGAGTCGTTTATTATAACGATGGCGATATAAGAGGGAATCACACGCAGGCGGCGCCCCTTCCTTCTTGGACTCCAGTGATCACTTCACTCCCGTCAGCTTTATGGTCCACGCAAACTCACTCGGAAGAGCAGAGGGCGGTAACTCGGGCAGGAACACGAGGAGACCTTTATCTGGGTTTAGGGACCACTTCAGACTGTTTTGGATCCCCAGCATTGTTACCTGCAGAAAGCAAAAGGGGACGGGAAAAACAGGAATGCATTGATGAGCACAGAATATGGCCTAAAAATGGTGGCAAACCACTGCGCTGGGCCGGGAAGGGGAAGACAGCCCAGAAGGGAAACAGGAGAGATCTGGGGAAGGAAGGATCAGAGAAGGCCCGCCGACTCCTTTACAAAGGGCTACATCTCCAACAGGACTGACGGAGGCTCTTTACCTCTGTGGTTGAAGTAGCTATAGGGGATAGAAGCCTTAAGATTCCATCTTCTGGCCAGTGCAGTACAATGGCATAAACAGCTGATCCTTTAGAGGTATACCTGGGAAAAAAGAAACATCGTTATCAAAGATGCCTGGCTTATTATCCTGCCACATGACCTTATACATTCCCCTTTCAATTATCTACCAATTGCGAGACCTAGTCTGTCACTGCTACTAGCAAGCGAATAACTTGATACCAATTTAGGTTTGGGCTTCCCTGGTGGCTGAGACAGTAAAGAATCCACCTGCAATGCAGGAGACCTGGGTTTGATCCCTGGGTTGGGAAGATCCCCTGGAGGAGAGCATGGCAACCCACTCCAGAATTCTTGTCTGGAGAATCCCATGGACAGAGGAGCCTGGCGGGTTCTGGTACAGTCCATGGGGTCGCAGAGTCGGACACGACTGACCAACTAAACACAGCACACACGGGTAAGCTCTGTGGGAATTATGTAGCCCTGGAAGACTCTTTCTGGGTGGTATCTTCCCTTTCTTCTCTGTATGAGGTTCTAAGTTTTCTTAAAACATTTTTTTAACTCTTATATTAGTGACACATACTGAAGCCATCTTCCTCATTATTCATATCTTTCTTTGTCTTTAAATCCATATGAAAACATCTGAGGGTATAACAAGGGCAATTTGTGCAACGAAAACAAATTTGAATTCTTTTTTAAACTTTTAAATTTTTGGTTATCCCATGTGGTTTTGGGGATCTTTAGTTCCCTGATCAGGGATCAAACCAAGGTCCCTGGCAGTGAAAGCGTCTAGTTCTATCCTCTGGACCACCAGGAAAATTCCCAAGACAAATCTGTTGTTCTGAGGTTTCACTATGCTTAGAGAAAGTGAAAGTGTTAGTCACTCGGTGTGTCCAACTCTTTGCGACCCCATACACTGTAGCCCGCCAGGCTCCTCTGTCTATGGAATTCTTCAGGCAAGAGTACTTGAGTGGGTGGCCATCCCCTTCTCCTGGGGATCTTCCCAACCCAGGGATTGAACCTGGGTCTCCCTCAATGTGGGCAGATTCTTTACCATCTGAGCCACCAGGGAAGCCCATGCTTATAGAAGAGAGTGAAAAAACATCACTAAATAGAAACTCACCCAAAACAGAACCATGAATGTGTTTCTCCTGATGCAGAGCCCCCAGCTCTGTGATATAACATGTGCAGAGGTCTTTCACTGAGCAGTTAGTATGTACCTGGCACTCTGCTGGGTGCTTTACATACGTTAGCTTATTTAATCCTCACGCTCTAGGAAGTTAGGTATCATCACCCCATTTTGCAGTTGAAAATTAAAAAAAGCCTGACGCTTGAGATCAAATAACTAGATACACAATTTCAAGTATGAATCACGCCTTCTTTGCTTAGTAGCTTCATGATTCTGGGCCAGTGATTACTGCCCTGGACCTGCTTTCTCCTTGTAACCTAGGGATAGTGACATTATCCACTCAGTGAGATTGTTGAGGGGACTAAATGAGGAGAAAGAATTTAGGATGGAGTCTACCACATGTGGGTGCTGTACAAAAATAGCTAGGACTGTGTTTAGGGGTTGAGCAAATTGATATTTTGTAGCTCCTTCTTTCTTCACCAAGCCTACCCACCTCCTCACTAGTCAAAGATACCTTGGGGCCTAAAACACAAACCTGGGCATACATTTAATATCACTCATCTGTGTTTCCTCCAGATGAGTCTGAAGCCTGGCTTGTAAGCACTGTGGACCCAAGGGGTTGCCAGCTCAGGAGGGGCCACCCCTGTTCCCACCTGTAACGGAAGACCAGACTCACCACACAGAGGAGTTCTCAGATTGTACTCTCCATGGTTTGGAGGCATAGATAGCCTCTCCATTGATGCTCAGCCACTTCCCAACAGCAAGTAGCCTTTCTTGGAAAATGGGAACGATCAGTCCGTCTTTGGTCGGTCCGATGTTGAGAAGATAGTTGCCTCCCAAACTTACTGTCTGAACTAGTTGCTGGTGGGAGCAGAAAACAAGGAAATCCCAGTTCTGAATGCCAAGCCTGGCTGAATGCTTAAAACACACAGATGGAGGGAAGAAGAATCTAGGCTGTTCTCCCTGTGTTTTGTGAATATCCTCTATCTTTGGGAAAAGACAATATATTTTTGTCATTTTCATAGCAGGATAGGCTTACATGAGAAAATTGAAAAATTCTGCTACAAGGCTGAGAGATATATTAACTCAGATTCCAGGGCGTGATCATGGGCTTTTACTTGTGAGCTGGCACCTGCCACAGCACCACATGCAGGGGGAGGTGTCATATATCAGAAGCACAGACTGTCAGCCAGGGAGCCGAAAACAGCACTTGGCCTTGAAAGAATTCTGTGGAGCCAGCCAGAGAGAATACAGAGATGAGAGATTCAGAGCAGGAGCTATGGAGACTCGGGGTCGGGCGGGGAGGTGTGGAAGAGATCTGATGAATTTCAGGATACTCTGGGCTATATAAATGTGTATGTTGCCCCTTCAGGAAAACACGCTGTAAAGAGATATAGTCTTTAAGATTTCTGGGGTGGGATGCGTGTGTGTGTGTGTGTGTGTTTACTGTGACCCCATACAGTAGCACTTCAAGGCAGTCCAGAAAAATTAAGGCTACATACAGAAAATTTTAAAAAGGAAGTTCTGTCAGAGTACCCCAAAGACACCACACCATTAACTTTGATGTTTCCTTCTGGTCTTTTTCTTGTGCAGTTAATTCTATATAGTTGTGATACTGTCTTTTCATCAACCCTGTAAGCATTAGTCCATATTACGTTCAGAAACATTTTCATGGTTAAGGAAAATCCCCAGATCTACTGAATTATTCCTTTATGGTTGCCAGGAATTGAAACAGCCCAGTGTCAATCTGAAAATAATCCCGGGGAGAACACTTCTGTACAGAACTCTTCAGTAATTAGACCTGTCTCCTTAGGACAAGTGTTATGAGCATGTTCAATAACCCAAACGGGTTCTCACGGCCCGTATGTCTACCCAGAGTGCTTCCACACTCTGAGTTAGAAGGCAGCCCGGGACTGCAGTTAACAAACAGCCACCTCTTACCGAGATGATTGTGGATGCCTTTGCGATGTCGGCCATCTCCATGTCTCGACGGTAGCCCCAGGACTGCTGGTCTATGGACGTGCACATCTCCCACTTGTGGTCTGGCAGGGTCTCCGGCTGGAATTTATCTTTACAGTTGTAGTTCCTCCATGGTGACAGGAACAGTTCTCACCCCACCGGTCATTTACTACAACCTCATCCTAAAGGAGGAAGGAGTACTAAGGTCATCGGGGGTAAAACTATCTAACTCAGTTTGATAAGTTAGGTGCCTGTTTGGAAGCAAGGGGCAGACTCAGTCGAGCACAGTGGTTCCCAACTGGAGGAGACTTAAAGGGCAAAACCTAGAGACCTTTTTTGGTGGTCACAACTCGGGGTGGTGCTACTGCCTTCTAGTGGGCGGAGACCAAGGATTCTTCTAAACAGATTACAAGGGAATCCCCTGGCCGTCCAGCAGTTCAGAATCCCCGCTTACACTGCTAGGGGGTGGGGGTTTGATCTCTGATCTGGGACCTAAGATCCTGCACGGTCACATGGTGTGGGCAAAAAAAGCAAAAAATCATAAACATCTTACAACACAGAGAACTGTCCCTTCACAACAAAGAAATATCTAACGCCAAACGTTATTTGCAGTTAACCCCAGTCTAGCAATACGTAATGTCAGAACTGGAAGGGCCTGTTTAGATTATCTAGTAAACTGCTTATTTTATCAGAAGAGAAATGTAGAAGAGGAGGCCTGCCCGAGATCACATTCCCAGGCAGAGTTTCTGAAAGCTGGGACTATGAACCTGGTACTCGAACCCAGCCCAGGATGCTTTTCACTATATAACCCTGACTTTCTTTACCTAAGTAAGGCAAAGTCAGTAATCAAAACATTCTTTTCCTTCCCTCAAGGTTTTGCTGAACTTCGAAAAATCTTTACATGGAATAACTTAATGTCAACATTTAATACTACTATGAGGCTCATATGGGGGTATCCAGACTAAACAAGCCACAGCTCTTGCCCTCAGAGATCTAGCAGCGACTGGCCGAGGAGACATATACGCGGACAATTACGCTGTGACATCACACCAGCGTTAGGGAATTCAGCTAAACACCAGTTCAGGAGTGTTTCTTGCTTCATTCAGGAAAGAATATAAATTGCCAGGAGATAGATTTAGTTTACATTCTACCAGTACTTACTCTGTGTGTAACTGGGCCAAGGACTGTTCCTGGAGTTGGGGATGTAGGAGTGAACAGACCCAAATTCTTGCCCTCACAAAGGTGATGCTTCAGTGAGGGAGACAGATAGCAACGAGGTAAATGGTATCTGAAATATGTTGGGCCAGGTAAGTGGTTAAGAGAAAGGTAAGGCAAGGAAAGACAGACAGCGTTGATGGAGGCACGCTGCGATTTTAGATAGGGTGGTGGGGAAGGTGTGACCTCCCAAAGAAGACCTCTTTGCAGGAGAGGGAATTACAGACAGCAGAGGGGTAAGGATCAGGGTCTGTCTACTTCTCCTAAAAGTCATTTCCTAATATGAGTATATGATAACCCTCTTTGCTAACGCGTGAGAAAGCACGCAGGACGAGTGGGTAGAACATGGTCTGCGGTGTCCCACTCAAGGATCCACACCTAAGCCACCCCAGCCAGGGAACCACCAGGGAAGAACCACCCGACCTCG
Source organism: Madoqua kirkii (assembly GCA_006408675.1). Taxonomy (NCBI): domain Eukaryota; kingdom Metazoa; phylum Chordata; class Mammalia; order Artiodactyla; family Bovidae; genus Madoqua; species Madoqua kirkii. Next base: position 36,166 of record SJYC01030611.1, read on the forward strand.
CCACTAGAGGCCCCCACGCGGCCCGAAAGTTCCAAAACACCAATCTGAATTTACTTCCATTTGTCACATAGGATCTTTCTTCCTCTTTTCTGTATTTAGTAATAGCCAGTGACATCCTACGGAGAAGGCAATGGCACTCCACTCCAGTACTCTTGCCTGGAAAATCCCATGAACGGAGGAGCCTGGTGGGCTGCAGTCCATGGGGTGGTTAAGAGTCGGA
>SJYC01030612.1:0-13747 GCA_006408675.1 Madoqua kirkii
AATACATATTGAAGAGATACTGGAAAATAGAGAAAAATACCAAGAATATCCAAAATCTCATCACTCAGAAAGAATCATTAGTACCATTTTCTGTGCAGTTGAAATTAATGAATATAGGTTTATTGTTTCATATAAGATTTATTAATAGTTCTTAATATATCTGAAACAAAAGATGGTAAAATTTACCTATTTTCATACACAATAAAACTTGTGAATTAAGAAGAGTGAGTGTTTTGGAAATGCTATAATACAAGAAATAAAGATAACATTTGCAATGGCATAGATAAACCAGAAAGAGTTGTAGTTAAGAATTTCATCATGTGATTCAGTGACTAACTAGATACAGAGAAGGTGAAAATCAAGGCTCTTCGAGTTCAGATCTAATCAGTGTCTCAGTAGGGCTATTAGTAGAGCACAGTATTGGGAAACCGAATGTTTCACAGGTGACATAAGTCAGCAGATGCTTTCCTAAATGACTAGATAATATTTGAGGCTTTGTAGGCCTTGCTATCTCTACCCTGACCTTGCAATTAGAGCTTCAAAGTAGCCAGAATCAATCCGTAAGTGAATGACAACTGTATTCCAATCAAACTTTATTTATACAAATAATTAGCTGGTCTACCCCTTAAATAGGACTTCAAGTTTGCCAAATCATAACAGAGCTGAGTGGGCATGACACAAATACCACTTTTCCTCCTTAAAGGCAAATATACTCAGAACAATAGGGTCCAAAATCAGAGTACCCGGGTTCAAATCCCACTTCTGCACCTTCCCAGCTCTTTGAGCTTGGGAAGTTACATCTTAAGTGGCAGATATTAGAAAATATTACCTAGAATCACGCGTGATGCCTTACCTCCCTTTTTGTTGCTTTACCTGCCCTCTTCAGCTCTCTCCTGGTTTACCACCCATCTAATCCTTCCGTGAAAGCCTACAAAGCTCTGGGCTGACAGCCAAGGAGGACACAAAGATGAGACACAGCCCTGGCCTCCACCAGACACTGGAGAAGCCCCAGGTTGGAAGGCCTCCCAGGAAGAACCCTTTGAAGAGCAGAGGCGCAGCGCTGTGGCTGTGCTGGGCATCCTTCACCTAACCGGAGAGGGCCGCGCACTTCTCTGACGCTGTCACTTCGGGTCACGTGAAAACTGCCAAGGTTCAGACACTGCCAGCTCAGGGCCAGAAGCCCTCCTGCGTACCGGTTAAGTGCAGACTTAGAAAACACACAAGAGTAGAGGAGGCATGGGACACCGGACGGTTAGACCAAAGGTGACGATGGGCGGCTGTCCGTGGACACGCACCTCTTCCGGATGGCTGTTCCCAGCTCACCAACCAAATCACGATGGGGCCCCACATCCTTCGAGTTCCAGTTCCAAGACACAGGGCTCGGCCAGTTTGTGTAGCCTTCGTGATGCTTTGTCGTCAGGACTACATACCTGTGGACATTGAAACCGTATGAGCAGAGGAAGTGGGCAGTGGGCCACCAGCACCAACTTACCTGGCACGCCTGAGGCTTTTAAAATGGTTGAGGGATCTCAACTAGTGGCAATGTACAGTTGACCCTTGAACAACGTGGTGGTTAGGGGCTGGTTAGCAGGTGTCTGCCCACCCCTGTGCAGAAGAAAATCCATGTGTAACTCTTGACTTCGCCCTAAACTACTAACAGCCTACTCTTGACTGGAAGGCTTACCGATAACATAAATGGTCAATTGACACCCATTTTGTATGTTATGCTGTATTTGTACAATGATGTAAGCTAGAGAAAAGAAAATGTTAAGAAAATCGTAAGGAAGAGAAAATGCATTATAGTACTGCATTGCATTTATTTTTTTATTTTATTGGAGTATAGTAGCTTTACAATGTTGTGTTAGTTGGCAATTGGGCATATGTACTGTATTTACTGATACCATAAGTTTACATTGTCTGTTTACAAGATGAACCACCGGTCAGTATCTACAGCAATACTGTCTTCCATGATACAAAACACTGCAGATGTTATAGTTGTTACTAACACTAAATATCAAAGCTGGAAAGCTAATGTGAAAAAGCAATTCATACTTACTTGTAGTTATAAGGATTCATTCATTGATAATGAGAAACAGCAACATGATTGCTTTATAGTAGCCTAGTGCAATCAATATGATTGCTTCATGATAGCATAGCTTATACACTGATGAATGAATCATTATAAATTTTTTATGGCATATGGTATTATACTCATATTCAAAATATGGGATTGGAAACGTTACAGTTTTTAAAAAGTCACTTGAATGTGATGATAGGTTGAGTTTTTTAATTGGAGGCTAATTAGTTTACAATATTGTAGTGGTTTTTACCACACATTGACATGAATCAGCCATGGGTGTACATGTGTTCCTCATCCTGAAGTCCCCTCCCACCTCCCTCCCCATCCCTCAGGATCAACCCAGTGCACCAGCCCTGAGCACCCTGTTTCATACATCAGTTGAGTTTTGCTGAAAGTTTTAATTTTGTTTTAGGTTTGAAGGATTTGTTAACAAAAGAAACCGCTGGTTACATACACAATAACGAATTTCAGTATTTAATAATTTAACTTAATTACAACATACAGTCGTTAAGAGAAAAGAAACAGAAATAACAGAAGTAATAGTGTGCATATCACCAAAATGGGCCACCAACCTATATCCACACTTGAACAGAGCTGGAAAGTCCCGAGTAACAGCAATCTGGAGGCCCAGCTGGGAGAAGGGTCCCAGGCAGTGGGTCCACCCCACCATGAGACTTCAAATTCCAGGTTTGGGGGCTCCTGCTTATAACCCCAGGACACAAACTGATATCATCATCAGTTTGCACGCAGCTCTGGTTCTCCTTTAACTTTCACAATGCTGTTTGTTGTTTGTTTCACCTTGTGAGTTACAAGATTTTCCAGACCTCCAGGGGCTCAGGAAATTCCAAGATCCTCTCTTATCTAAGGTGCTGCCTGACTTGCTGGTAACAACTGATGTGCTTACAGGCAGACATGTCATCCAGGCAGGGTCCAGGCAAGGTTAGAAGTCGGTCGGAGGCCTGCTGTCTTGCTTCTGAAGGCTGAACAAGACTACCTCCATTTTAATTTCCCTAACAGTCTGATACATAGTATTTAATTATGAGAGGGGACTGGAAGGCGGTGCATACTGTATGATAATATCATTCTTTGAAAGCAAAGTTTTAAAAAAGTAAGGAGAGAGATTGTTAATTTCATATGACGTATTGCTTACTTTCTGCTTATGTAAGGATTGGCTGCTTCCGTGCCAGTCTTGCCTGTGATGTTCTACAGATGGACACTTAGGTGGTGTCAGCAATGATGATGACACAAAACGCTTCATCCAGCTCTGCCATTCAGTTCTCAGATCTCAGAAAGACACTTATACACTTACACAACAGAGAGGTTTATTAACTGTATGGCATAAGGATTATTTACTGATCATTAAGTGGAAGTGGGTCATCATAAAGGTGTTCACGACGAGTACCCTGAGGAGGATGGGGAGGGGTTGGTCTTGCCATCTCAGGGGTGGCAGAGGCGGAAGAGGAAAAGGAGGTGGACAGGAGGCAGGAGAGGTGGGTAGTCAGGGTAACGTTATGGAAATATCTCATATATTTCTGTCTGACTGTTAGAACTCGCTTGCCAGTGCAGGAGATGCAAGTTCAGTCCCTGGGTCAGGAAGATCCCCTGGAGAAGGAAATGGCAACCCACTCCAGTACTCTTGCCTGGAGAATCCCATGGACAGAGAAGCCTGGGCTACAGTCCATGGGGTACAAAAGAGTTGAACATGACTTAACGACAAAATGATGACAAATATGATACCAATTCTTCCACGGTTTGCTTTAGTTTCATATCGTATCACAGAAGGGTCAATATGGTAAAAGAAGTCAAAAGCTGTCCCGGATAATCAGAATCCTTCTGCCAGACTGTCTAACGTCAATCTGTTTTCTGGCACTGCTTCTTCTATGTCTTCTTCCTCATTGTCTGGCTCTTGTTCAGAAGCACTTATCTCCATCAAACTGTCTTATGTTAGTTCCTCAAGTGTGAGGTCACCAGCTCCTGAATTTTTCCAAGATCCCTATCTTGAAACCCTGCATCTCCCCCTTCCTTTTTACCCCCCACCCCTGCCATATCTACATCTCTTTCATGATCTCCTTATTTGGCTCTGTTGTAAATCCTGTGAAGTCATGAACAACATCTGGACACAGTTTTCTCTGGCAGGAATTTTATTGTTTTGGGCTTGATGGTTTTTTCTGTAACAACAATGGCATCTTCAATGGTGTAATCCTTTCAGACTTTCACGATGCTGTCTATATTGGGATTCTCTTCCATTGTGCTGGCAATCCTTTCCATCAAGTACCATGTGTAATGAGCCTTAAAGATCCTTAGAGTCCACTATGGGGATTTCCCTGGTGGTCCAGTGGTTAAGAATCTGCTGTGCAATGCAGGGGATGCAGGTTTGATCCTGGTCAAAGAACTAAGATCCCACATGCCCTGGAGCAACAAAGCCTGCATGCCACAGCTGGAGAGTCCACCCGCTACAACTAAGACCCAATGCAACCAAGTCAATCAATCAATTAATAAAAAAAGAAAAGATCCTTACGAGCCCTAGATCTACAGGTTGAATTAGAGATGTTGTGTTTGGGGTAGACCACTTCAATGTCTTGCTGTTGAACTCTTGGGGTTCTGGGCGACCAGGGCATTGTCCAATATTAAAAGAACTTTAAAAGGCATTTTCTTACTGGCAAGGTACTTTCTGACTTCAGGGACAAAGCAGTGATGGAACTAGTCCAGAAAAAGGGTCTTTGTTGTCGAGGATGACTTGTTTTACAACCAAAAGACTGGCAGTTTGTGTCATCTTTTCCCTTCAAGGCTCATTGATTAGTAGGTTTATAGAAAAGGATAGTCCTAATCATAAACCTGATTGCATTTGCACCAAATAGTAGATTAGCCAGTCCCCTCGTGACTTAAATCCTGGTGCTTACTTCTCTTCCTCACTAATAAATGTTCTTGGAGGCATTTCTCCTCCACTGGATGGCCCAGTTTACTCTGTATTAGAAACCTGCTCAGGGGTTTCCCTGGTGGTAAAGTGGTTAAGACTCTGTACTTCTACTGCAGAGGGCACAGGTTCGATCCCTGGTTGGCCAACTAATATCTCGCATGCCACCTGGGGCCGCCAAAAACAAAAGGAAAAAACAAGCAAACACTGCATAGGCGGAAATCCTTTCTCCTCAATGATCTTCTCAATGGCCTCTAGGAACTCATCTCCTGGTTGGTTGTAACTGCTTCTCCCGTTATCTTGACATTTAAAAAGCAGACCTCTTTAGAAAATTATCAAACCATCCTTTGTTGGCATTAAATTCTCCAGCTTTAGATCCTTCACCTTCCTTTGGCTTTAAGTTGCCACATGATGACTTACTTTTTCTTGAATCATTTTAGTGTCTTTATGTATACCTTTCTTGTAGCAATCCTGCACTCATATCAAACTGCATTTTCAATAAGGCATAAAAAGATATTTTGCAATAAGTGCAAGGTTTTTCATGCCTTATGGCATAGCTGCAATGACAGCTTTTTTGTTTGTTTGTTTTACGCTGGATTCATTTATGTTGGAAGGGCAATGGGCAACCGCAGCTGCAGACCTCAATCTACAATACATATCAAGCAACGTTAATTTTCTCTGCTTCTTGGGAGCACTTCTGGCATCACTAGGGGAGCTCTGTACGGGTGTCATGGTGTTATTCAAGGCTTACGATATTGCACTAAAGAAGATGAAAGATACTTGAGAACATGAGAGATGACTTTTTACTGCGATAGGTAATCTACCAGGGGGATGAGTGCTCATGTGAAGACTAGCATCACTTGGTGTTTTAAGTGGACACGACAGTTGAGCTCACCAGCAGGACACCAATAGGAGGTGGCTACAAAATTATGAAAGAGGCACAGTATGTACTGTGATTAATTTAATGCACTTTATGATTTAATATGGGCTTCCCAGGTGGTGCTCCTGGTAAAGAACCCACCTGCCAATGCAGGAGGCCTAAGAGACAGAAGGCCTGTTGGGCTACAGTCCATGGGGTCACAAAGAGTCAGACAGGACTGAGTGAGCAGACACACAGAAATGGTAAAATAAACTAGTATCTATACACTTTATGCACTCGTGACATACTCTTTTCTTAACTTTTGATATTTCTGTGAGTTTTTTCAAACTATAATAAATCTCCCAAAACTTTGGGAAAAAATTGCATATAAGTGGACCCATGAAGTTCAAGTGTGTTCAAGGGTCAACTGAACTTGTATGAGTGACTATATTAGTGATACCCAGGGAATTGCTTCAGTCACAACACCCCTTGGGTACTGTTCCAGGAATGAAAGCAAATTTGAGGAAGCCACAGTCCTTAGTTCCCAGACAAGCAGGAGACTAGGGAGGAAAAAAGGAAGAAAGGAATGGGTAAGGGAAAATACCAGACCACCTAACCTGCCTCTTGAGAAATCTGTATGCAGGTCAGGAAGCAATAGTGAGAACTGGACATGGAACAACAGACTGGTTCCAAATAGGAAAAGGAGTATGTCAAGACTGTATATTGTCACCCTGCTTATTTAAGTTCTATGCAGAATACATTATGAGAAATGCTGGACTGGAAGAAACACACGCTGGAATCAAGATTGCCGGGAGAAATATCAATAACCTCAGGTATGTAGATGACACCACCCTTATGGCAGAAAGTGAAGAGGAACTAAAAAGCCTCTTGATGAAAGTGAAAGAGGAGAGTGAAAAAGGTGGCTTAAAGCTCAACATTCAGGAAACTAAGATCATGGCATCTGGTCCCATCACTTCATGGGAAATAGATGGGGAAACAGTGTAAACAGTGTCAGACTTTATTTTTTTGGGTTCCAAAGTCACTGCAGATGGTGACTGCAGCCATGAAATTAGAAGACGCTTACTCCTTGGAAGAAAAGTTATGACCAACCTAGATAGTATATTGAAAAGCAGAGACATTACTTTGCCGACTAAGGTCTGTCTAGTCAAGGCTACGGTTTTTCCTGTGGTCATGTATGGATGTGAGAGTTGGACTATAAAGAAAGCTGAGCACTGAAGAATTGATGCTTTTGTACTGTGGTGTTGGACTCTTGAGAGTCCCTCGGACTGCAAGGAGATCCAACCAGTCCATTCTGAAGGGGATCAACCCTGGGATTTCTTTGGAAGGAATGATGCTAAAGGTGAAACTCCAGTACTTTGGCCACCTCATGTGAAGAGTTGACTTATTGGAAAAGACTCTGATGCTGGGAGGGATTGGGGGCAGGAGGAGAAGGGGACGACAGAGGATGAGATGGCTGGATGGCATCACTAACTCGATGGACGTGAGTCTGAGTGAACTCCGGGAGATGGTGATGGACAGAGAGGCTTGGCATGCTGCGATTCACGGGGTCGCAAAGAGTCGGACACGATTGAGCGACTGAACCGAACTGGCTCTCCAGTTCTTGAGCCCTTCTGTGTATTAATGTTAAGCATTAAAAAACAAACAAAAAAAACCAAGGCTTTGCCCTAAAGGAGAAAGAGATCTCTACTAAAAGCAGATGACAGAAAAGTAAGATGTTTATCAAGCCCATCTCAATTTACAGAGATGACTAAAGGCCAAAAGAAAAAGGGGAGAGGAGGCAAGTGTTGAAATAACAACCAAATCACTCAACATTTCATTTACTTTTATGGCAGAAAAAGTTGGTGCCCAACGTGATAATTTAATCCCCAGCTGATGTGGGGAGCTCAGGATTTTAAGGGCTAGACAGTATTTCAGGTCCTGTGGACCACAGTCCTCTCTGTGGTATATCCTTCTTCTACTTTTTAAACACAGGTTTTTGAAAATGTAAAAATCCTTCTCAGGAAACTTACAAAAAACAGGCAAGGACCAATCCCTCTGGTCATGGTTACAGACCCCTGGTGTGGTGGAAAGAACCTTCACCTTAGGGTCATGGGACCTGGGGTCTAGGACACTAGTTCCCTTCCTCTATCTGGGACAGTCATCTTGGCCATAGTAAGGGCACTTGTCCTAGACAAAGGAATGTCTCCCAGATTTTAACTTCTTTATTTGAAAATCATGGATCTCTAAGGCTTCTGAAAGACAGTGAACTCCTCCTCTGTTTTGTCAAGCCTTGTATTCCCACGGCTTTAATTGCAAACACTAAATATCTGTTGTAATTTCTCTTTAGTACATGAGGACTTAAAGTCCAAGAGAAACTAAAAGCTGGAGGTCGTCTGAGACAAGACAACAGTGGAAGACTGCCCTAAGCCAGAGGCTGGAAAACCTACCTGCCTTCATTCTTACTCTCCTCCAAACCACTGCTCCCTCAGCCGCCAAGCTCATGCTTGAAGCTGAGGGTCACCATTCCTTGACTTAATACCTGCAACATCCTGCCTTCAAGGATGACTCCTTCAGGGCCAGCCCCAGCCTTCAACAGCCTTGGGAGTCCTTGCCTTCCCCCCATCCAAGCTCTACACTTTCAGGTCTCTGAACCATTCACAGGCAACCTGCAACAGTTCTCAAAACAATTTCATGAGCACTCTCTACATGCAAGGCATTGAGAAGAGCAGACGACAGAGTCTATACTGTTGCCCAAATACACTGGGCATCAGAACTTCCTTCCCTCTGGGACATATTAAAGCTGAAAGAAGAACACAATTCCTGGGTACAGCCATGGAAGGAAGCAGTAAGGAGGTAAAAGGCCTCGTTCAAGTTCAGTTGAACTAGGATCAGACTCCTAACGTCTGGTTAAAATCCTGGAACCTTGATTGTCTTGCTGACCCGCAGGGGACTGACTTTAGGTATCACTTAGCTCAATCCTTCCCTATATTCAGGTCCTTCCAAGTCCACCGCCAACCTGAAATCTTTATTTCCTTCTAATTCTCAAGCTTAAGATTTGGCGTGAACATACAATTCTGCATCTTTCGGGAGGCAAAACAGAGTACCCCCGACATCTGAGGTCACTGGGACACCTGTGTGATGCGGCAAATCTCCCCGCCTCCTCCCCGCCCCCACCCCGCTCCAGCCCCAGCAGCCTAAGGCCCTCCCAGAGCTCGGGGGTCAGCCCTCGCCCGGGCAGGGGGGCCCCGCCCGCTCCCGCGGCGGCCTCACTCACTTGGCCCCGGCGGCCTCGAAGAGGTCAGCCCAGCTGTCGGGTTGGAAGAAGCGCGCCGTGAACCTTGGCCCGAAGTCGGCGTAGCTGAAATCGGGCGGGTAGTTCTCTTTCATGAAGTTCTCGTACTCTGGCAGCTTCGCGCCCTGCCAGTGCCACCAGAACCACTCGCTGCCCCAGGCGGGCACCGAGAACACGCCCCAGTGTATGAACACCCCAAATTTGGCTTCATCGAACCAGGCCGGCAGCGGCCGGGAGTCCAGACTCGGCCAGTCCGGGGTGTAGCGGCGCGGAGGGTCGGTGCAGTGCCGAGGGTCGGTGCAGCCCGGGGACCGCACCCCTCCGAGCACCAGCACCAGCTGCAGCAGAAGCAACAGCCCGGTGCCCACCACCCGCGACCTCATCACGGGATACTGCACAGCTACCTCGGTGCCTCGCCGCCCTCCTCTTAACGCGCAGGTGCGGGGCGAGCGGCCACGCCCACCCTAGCTCCTAATTGGCTCGGAAGGGAAAAGGGGGTGGGGCAACGCAGGCTGCTTGGCTACCGGGAATCTTTTCCTCTTGGTGGGATGAAAGAGGCAGGGAGGCGTTGATGGCGCTCAGGTGACCACTGACTAAACACTTCAGAAGAGAATACACTGCCGGGTGAAATCGTGGGCGGGGTGTGTGTGTTAAAGTTACGGTGTGTGCAGAGAACTGAGAGTGGTCCACGTTGACCTTACTGTTGGGAGCTGTTTGTTGTTGCTGTTCAGCCGTTCAGTCGTGTCCGACTCTTTGCGACCCCATGGACTGCAGCACGTCAGGCCTCCCTGTCCTTCACCAACTCCCGGAGTTTACTCAAACTCATGTCCAGTGAGTCGGTGATGCCATCCAACTGTCTCCTCTGTCGTCCCCTTCTCCTCCTGCCTTCAATCCCTCCCAGCATCAGGGTCTTTTCCAATGAGTCAGTTTTTCGCATCAGGTGGCCAAAGTACTGCAGTTTCAGCTTCAACATCAGTCCTTCCAATGAACACCCAGGACTGATCTCCTTTAGGATGGACTGCTTGGATCTCCTTGCAGTCCAAGGGACTCTCAAGAGTCTTTTCCAACACCACAATTAGAAAGCATCAATTCTTTGGCTCTCAGCTTTCTTTATAGTCCAACCCTCACATCTATACATGGCTACTGGAAAAGTAATGTCTCTGGTTTTTAATATGCTGTCTAGGTTTCTCATAGCTTTTCTCTCAAGGAGCAAGCATCTTAATTTTATTGTTGGAGTCAGGGTCCGCAGTGATTTTGGAGCCCAAGAAAATAAAGCCTATCGCTGTTTCTGTTGTTTCCCCATCTATTCGCCATGAAGTGATGGGACCCAATGCCATGATCTTAGTTTTTTGAATGTTGAGTTTTAAGCCAGTTTTTTCACTCTCCTCTTTCACCTTCATCAAGAGGCTCTTTAGTTCCTCTTTCCTCTTTGCTTTCTGCCATAAGGGTGGTGTCATCTGCATATCTGAGGTTATTGATATTTCTCCCGGCAATCTTGATTCCAGCTTGTGCTTCATCTGGCCTGGCATTTTGCATAATGTACTCTGCGAGTAGGCTAAGTAAACAGGGACAAGGGACTTTTTGACTTGTACTATAGAAGAGAAAGGGCTTTCCACCTGATGCAGTATATAAAAAGAATTTGCAGGCCAATGCAGGAGATGCAAGAGATGTGGGTTTGATCCCTGGGTGGGGAAGATCCCCAGAAGGAGGAAATGGCTGGAGTCCCTGGGATGGCAAAGAGTCAGACATGACTGAGTGACTGAACACACACATAGAAGAGAAAGTCAGGCAGTAGGAAGAGCATTGTCACAGCCCCAGCAGAAATGAAGGAGCAGAAGGACGATGGGAGAGAGCATCCCATCGGGTTAGAGGCGGGAGGAAAGTGGGCACTGAAAGAAGAAGAACAGGTCCTCCCATCTCTGCCCTTATAATGCTTCCTCCCATCAGCCAGGGCTGTGACAGTGTCCTTCCATTTGGTATTCCTGCCTCTTGACTTTCTCTTCTATGTATGTGTTCAGTCGCTCAGTCGTGTCTGACTCTGCAATCCCACAGGTGTGACTATTTTGCCTAATATTTGTCTAGTATGTATTGAAGGGCCTTCCCTGGTGGCTCAGATGGTAAAGAGTCTGCTTGCAATGCAGGAGACTGGGGCTCAATTCTGGGCTGGGGGAGATCTCCTGGAGCAGGAAATGGCAATCCACTCTAGTATTCTTGCCTGGAAAATCCCACGTATGGAGGAGACTGGTGGGGTACAGTCCATGGAGTCGCAAAGAGCCGAACATGACTGAGCAACTAACACACCCCGACATGTCTTGAACTTGCTTTGGGACTTTTGAGGCAATTCAAAGAGCTTGACATCTACGAAACAGGACCTACGCACAGGGAGACTTAACGGAATATTTTCAGAGTGACAGAGTGAGAAAATCGAGAGCCTCCGGCCTAAGCAGTGCCTCTGTGAACCTTGTCTGACCAGAAGGTCACTAGATTCTACAACTGGTAGATGCTGTTCATGTTCAGGTAGGCGGTGAGGTCATCAGGTGTGGGAAGTCTAATGACCACCCCGACTGCACACTTGGTACCTCTGTATCAGTGAGAGAACGGCGGGCGGCAGGTTGGAGTTGGAAGGAACTCTGGAGATCTTTGACACCACCTGTTCTTTACTCTTCTTCCCATTTTATGAAAGAGGAAACTGAGACCCAGAGAGGGGATCAGAGTTGTCCAAGATCATGTAACTAGTGTGGATCAGCAGTGGGACCAGAACCCAGGTGTGCAGATGCAGAACCTGTGCCTCTCAAATGCTACTTCTCTCTTGTACCCCAGGAGGCACAAGAGAGCCTGTCAAAGCCTGTGTTGACAGAAGCAAGCACTTCCTCATTCTAGAAGCGAAAACCAGAATGACTGTTGCTCAATGAACAACCATTTTATCTTCTGTTACTTCCTTTGCAAGGTTATGTTATAATATTGTCCACAACAGCAAGCCCAGACACTTAAACAAAACAACAACAAAGCACTCATACATGACTTCTGGTGATCAGGGTGAGTAATGGTCTCTGATGCTACAGAGCTCATATTGGAGAATATAAAATAGGACACCATGACTTTTATTCCTCCTTAGCCTCATAGCCAAAACGTAAATTTGCAGGTGCAGGTGAGAGGCATTGTAACAGTCTGGAAAACCTGGAAGCTGGGAAACCTAGGTTTCTTGCGTTAGACACCACCTTGTTGGGTCTCCTTGGGCAGGTCTTGTCCACTGGGCCTGGGCCCATTTCCTCATCTAAACAATGAGTTCTCAGTGATATCTGGGGTCCCCTTTCTCCCTTGCTCTCCCTCTCCATAAACTCCAAAATTCTCTACTTAAAGCAGAAATAGGGCGTGATAGTGAAAGGAGAGAGGAAGAAAATGTGGAAGTGTGATTAATTCAATGATTTTTAAACTCTAGCTTTATTCATTAAACAAATATATACTGAGTACCAATTTATGCCAGGCACTTGGGCATTTTTTTGGCTAAAATGAGATAAGACCCCATCAATGAATAAAGAACGGCATGTCCCAAGTTTAAGGAGTCACATCAGTTCAGTTCAGTTCAGTTGCTCAGTCATGTCCGACTCTGCTACCCCATGAATCGCAGCACACCAGGCCTCTCTGTTCATCACCAACTCCCAGAGTTCACTCAAATTCATGTCCACTGAGTCGGTGATGCCATCCAGCCATCTCATCCTCTGTTGTCCCCTTCTCATCCTGCCCCCAATCCCTCCCAGCATCAGGGTCTTTTCCAGTGAGTCAACTCTTCACTCATGTGAAACTCCAAAGTCCTGGAGTTTCAGCTTCAGCATCAGTCCTTCCAAAGAACACCAAGGGCTGATCTCTGTTAGGATGGACTGGTTGGATCTCTTTGCAGTCCAAGGGACTCTCAAAAGTCTTCTCCAACACCACAGTTCAAAAGTATCAATTCTTCGGCACTCAGCTTTCTTCATAGTCCAACTCTCACATCCATACATGACCACTGGAAAAACCATAGCCTTGACTAAACAGACCTTTGTTGGCAAAGTAATATTTCTGCTTTTGAATATACTATCTAGGTTGGTCAAAACTTTCCTTCCAAGGAGTAAGCGTCTTTTAATTTCATGGCTGCAATCACCATCTGCAGTGATTTTGGAGCCCAGAAAAATAAAGTCTGACACTGTTTCCACTGTTTCCCCATCTGTTTCCCATGAAGTGATGGGACCGGATGCCATGATCTTCGTTTTCTGAATGTTGAGCTTTAAGCCGACTTTTTCACTCTCCTCTTTCACTTTCATCAAGAGGATTTTTAGTTCCTCTTCACTTTCTGCCATAAGGGTGATGTCATCTGCATATCTGAGGTTATTCATATTTCTCCCGGCAATCTTGATTCCAGTGTGTGTTTCTTCCAGCCTGGCGTTTCTCATGATGTACTCTGCATATAAGTTAAATAAGCAGGGTGACAATATACAGGCTTGATGCACTCCTTTTCCTATTTGGAACCAGTCTGTTGTTCCATGTCCAGTTCTAACTGTTGCTTCCTGACCTGCATACAGATTTCTCAAGAGGCAGGTCAGGTGGTCTGGTATTCCCATCTCTTTA
>SJYC01030615.1:0-10003 GCA_006408675.1 Madoqua kirkii
GAAAAGAAATGCAAAAAAGCAAAATGGCTGTCTGGGGAGGCCTTACAAATAGCTGTGAAAAGAAGAGAAGTGAAAAGCAAAGGAGAAAAGGAAAGATATAAGCATCTGAATGCAGAGTTCCAAAGAATAGCAAGGAGAGATAACAAAGACTTCCTCAGCAATCAGTGCAAAGAAATAGATGAAAACAACAGAATGGGAAAGACTAGAGATCTCTTCAAGAAAATTAGAGATACCAAGGGAACATTTCATGCAAAGATGGGCTCGATAAAGGACAGAAATGGCATGGACTTAACAGAAGTAGAAGATATTAAGAGGTGGCAAGAATACACAGAAGAACTGTACAAAAAAGGTCTTCATGACCCAGATAATCACAATGGTGTGATCACTCAGCTAGAGGCAGACATAGTGGAATGTGAAGTCAAGTGGGCCTTAGAAAGCATCACTACGAACAAAGCTAGTGGAGGTAATGGAATTCCAGTGGAGCTATTTCAAATCTTGAAAGATGATGCTGTGAAAGTGCTGCACTCAATATGCCAGCAAATTTGGAAAACTCAGCAGTGGCCACAGGACTGGAAAAGGTCCGTTTTCATTCCAATCCCAAAGAAAAGCAATGCCAAAGAATGCTTAAACTACCGCACAATTGCACTCATCTCACAAACTAGTAAAGTAATGCTCAAAATTCTCCAAGCCAGGCTTTAGCAATACATGAACCATGACCTTCCAGATGTACAAGCTGGCTTTAGAAAAGGCAGAGGAACCAGAGATCAAATTGCCAACATCCACTGGATCATGGAAAAAGCAAGAGAGTTCCAGAAAAACATCTATTTCTGCTTTATTGACTATGTCAAAGCCTTTGACTGTGTGGATCACAATAAACTGTGGACAACTCTGAAAGAGATGGGAATAAAAATTCTTCAAGAGATGGGAATACCAGACCACCTGACCTGCCTCTTGAGAAGGTGTCACATATTCACCTTTAAAAAACCATCCCATTTATTTACATTACAAAAAGATAGGTATTTGAGTTAAAACAAAATCCTATTTTCCTAAGTGCAATTTAAGATTTTCAGAAGCAGTTCGGTGCCACAGATATTGACCAGCTCCCTTAAAACTCTGTAATAGTTCTTCAAGGAACCCTGGGAACCAAGAGGTGAACATGGAGCTAATCTTGTGGGGGAAGACAAGCCCGTGACTCCCACTTAACACAGTCCATGGCGGGGGGGTGTATTAGGGGGGTGGCCTTTTTCCTTGGGGCTGTACTGGGTGAAGAGTGTCCCCCAAAACTTCATGTCCACTCAAATCCTGTGAATGTTCCCTTCTTTGGAGATGTAATTTGTTAAATTAAGATGAAGTCATGCCTTAACCCAATGAATGGTGTCCTTAAAAAAAGACACCAAGATAAAAGACATAATTGTAAGACTGGAAATAAATAGACGAAAACATAAGTAGAACACTCTCTGACAAATCATAGCCCTATTTTTTACAATCTGTCTCCTAAGGTAAAGGAAAGAAAATCAAAAATAAATAGGATCTAATTAACCTTAAAAGCTCTTGCACAGCACAGGAAACCATCAGCAAAATGAAAAGACAACCTACTGAATGGGAGGAAATATTTGCAAATGATATGACTAATAAGGGGTTAATATCCCAAATGTATTAATAGTTCATACCTGGCAATATAACAACACACCCTGATTGAAAAATGGTCAGAAGACCTGAATAGACATTTTCCCAAAGAAGACATACAGCCAACAGACAAATTTAAATAAGCTCAACATCGCTAATTATTAGAAAAATGCTAATCAAAAATGCAATGAGATATCACCTCAATCTGGCCAGAATGGCTATCATCAAAAAGAACATAAGTAACAAACATTGATGAGGATGTGGAGAAAAGGGAATCCTTGTACACTGATGGTAGTAACATAAATTTGTGCAGCCACTGTGGAAAGTAGAACAGAGATTCTTCAAAAAACTAAAATAGAGCTGTCACATGATTCAGCAATTCCTCTCCGCATCCAAAAGATGCATTGGCCCCAACGTTCATAGCAGCATTATTTACAGTAACTGGAAGCAACCTAAATGCCTGTCAACAGATGAGTGGATAAAGAGGCTGTGGAATGGAATACCACCCAGTCATGAAAAAGAATAAATTCCTGCCAGGTGCAACAACGTGGATAGACCTGGAGAATACTATGCTAAGTGAATAAGCCAGACAGAGAAACATGAATAGTGCATATGTTATCACTTATGTGTGGAATCTAAAAACAAACAAACAAAAATGAACATAACAAAACAAAAACAGACGCACAGTCACAGAGAACAAACGAGTGATTACTGGTGGGGAGAGAGAAGCAGGGAGGGACGAGGAGTTGGGGTTAGATGGTACAAACTACTACGTATAAAGTAAATAAGCTACAAGGATATATTTCACAACACAGGGAAAATAGCCAATATTTATAATAAATTAATGGAATCTTTTGTCTAGAAAAATGTTGACTCATTGTTTTATACCTGAAACTAATGTATTAATAACATTGGAAATAAGCTATACTGCAACTGAAAAAAAATTTTTTTTAAAAGACACCCAGAAATAGAGAGGTGAAAGGCCATGTGAAGATAAAGGCAGAGGTAGGAGTTATGGGCCGCAAGCCAAGGGACAGCAGGAGCCGCCAGAAGTTGGAAAAAGTGAGGAAGTGTCCGCTGCTGGGGGCGTCCCAGGTGGCTCAGTGCTAAAGAACCCGCCTGCCAATACAAGAGACGCAAGTTTGAACCCTGGGTCAGGAAGATTCCCCGGAAAAGGAAATGGCAACCCACTCCAGTATTCTTGTCTAGGAAATCCCATGGACAGAGGAGCCTGGCAGGCTACAGTCCATGGCGATGGCAAGAGTTGGACACAACTCAGCGACTAAACAACAACACCCTTCCAGTGAAACTTTGGAGACAGCATGGCCCTGTTGATGCTTGATTAGTTTCTAGAGTCCACAACTGTGAAAGGATAAATTTCTGTTGTTATAAGCCACTCAGTTTGTGGAAAGTTGCTGCAGGAAGATAATATAGGGCACAAAATGAAGTATGTTGAGACATAATGATAAGGTTGCAGGAATTTGCTGTTATGAACATTTAATAATATTATTAGATTTATTAACTCATATCACCACTTATACTTTATACATATTTGTCACTGTTAGACTTATTGAAGTCTGATTATTATTTGTAGGCTTGTTTATTATTACTATCTGAATCAAGCAGAATTTGACTGAACTGGAGCAAGAAGTTAGCAGTAAAGAGGGTAGGCTTAGCAGTCAAACAGAACTGGGTTGAAAACCCCAGCTTTGGGTACATATCAGTAGTGTGATCTCAGTCAAGTGATTTTTGCCTCTTAGAGACTGTCCACATTGGTAAATTGCGGCTACCAAACCCTCTTCATCAGATTATTGTGAGACTGAGATTCCTCATGTAAAAACACTTAGCCCAGGAACTTCCCTAGTGGTCCAGTGGCTAAGATTCCTCCTGTGTGTCTCAACTAAGACGCACCACAGCCAAATAATTTAAAATACATAAAAGCACTTAGCCCAGTGCCTGGCACATAGTAACATCTCAATAAATGCCAGTCAACTCATGACCAAATCACATAGTAGATCTACCCTACGTAAAGTTGCCTCGAATAATCTCTCTTCCTTGATGATTTCTTTCTTTGTGCCACCATCAACTTTCTTTCTTCATTGGCTCTATTCCCAGCAGAATGTAGAATGTGAGCCCCATTAGACAGGGGCAAAGTCTCATTTATGGCTGGACATCCAGGATCTAGCACAGAGCCTAGTGGTACTGGTGAGATGGTTGGATGAATGAATGATTGGTGAACACCTTGTCTTGTAAGTATTAAATGAAGACACATTTAATCAATACATTTCCTTTTATTCCATCTGTAGTCCCAAATAATCACATCAGAATTCTTATGCATCCTCCTCACCATCAACAATTTCTCCTGTCTACTGTTTTAAGCCCCTTTGGTAGGAATCCAGCCTCCCTGATAATGTAAAACATGGGTATCCTGGGATCTTCAAAAGCATGGGGGCTGAATCCTTGCTGGAGCTGATGGACTTTGGGACATCAGCCCTATGCTTGGCACATAGTAAGGGAATTTCCCCCTCCTCCCACTTGCTCTGTTTATTATTTATTATAGGGTTCGGGTGGTAGAGGAGACAAAGGGGCTGAATCAAGGGATGGCTGGGAACAATTTGGGGATTTATAAAACCTTTGTGTATATCTTTCTTTTTCTGGGAGTTGGATTAGACTAGCACACTGCCTGCTTCCAGTGGTACCACCAAAAAGGACTTAGCAAGACCAACAGAATTCTCTGAAGATTCTGCATGTCAAGCGATCCCAGCCTCCTCTGTATTCCCCAGGTCCCTAGGAGTCACTGTGATTGTGAGTGGGGATTATCAGGGTGTCAGAGAGGGCCACTGCCCTAATAATAAGATGCTCTGAACTGGAGACTTGTCAGTTACCTCTGCAAGAGGTGGATCGACGTCCTTGATCCTTATTGCATTTTAGTTCTTGGCCTTCTGTGGGAAGGGTGACCTTCAGGTAGGGCCTTTCATAGCTCTAGAACCAAGGAGGCCCCTAACAATTAAGCAGGAAGAAGGGCTGGCCAGCCATCCCATCTGATATCCTGAGATCCCAGGAGAATGATCCATTCTTCCCAGATCTCCTCCAGGTCCCTCATTGCTGACGGACCTGGCTCCTGGGGTCTCTGGAGAACTAAGGCACTAAGCTGTTTTACTGGGAAGGTTGTTCTGACCTGCACTGAGCCTGTCCCAAGCTGCCTGCCTCCTGCCCAGCTTGCCGCCCCTCACAGGGCCTGGCTACCCAACAGACTGTGATCAGGTCATGAAGACAGGCATGACCAGGCTACCTCCCAGGGGCCAGTACCAACACTCAGTAGAAAGGGCTAAGTGTCCAGGCCTCTGAGGCTGGTTCACGTCAGATGAAAGGATCAAGGCCACTCTTCCTCCTCCAGGGAGTGTAATGACTTCTGACTTGGCTAATTTCACACTGTGAAAGTGATCACATCCGTGATCAGAGCTCCTCAGGCCAGGATAGCTCTCTGGATAGATCTAGCCCGGGGGTGTTTTTCACATCAGCCTCTGTTTCAGTGACTGAGGACCTGGGGATCTCTCCTTTTCCTTCCGGCCCGAGGCCCCTCACACACTTCTTCCAGTGGGCCAGGCGGCGGTGAGCAGAGGACCGGATCTCCCCACTCCGCAGGCCATAGATAATGGGGTTGACCATGGCATTGACAAGGCAGAGCAAGGAGCAGAAGGCGAAGACCTTCTTGACCTGGTCGCTTAGCCTGGCAGCCAGGCTGTAGACCATGAGGGCCAGTACCGGGAACCAGAATATCAAGAGCACAGCCAGGAGCATCCCCAGGGTCTTGGCCAACCGCACATCCAGCCGCACCCGAGCCATTCCAGACAGGTGTCTGTCCCGGTGCTCAGACAAGCTGGCTACATGCTGATGGGCCTTCCAGAGGACATGCGAGTAGGTGTAGATGATTCCCACAAAGAGGGTGGTGATGAACAGGAGCCAGCCCAGCAGATAGTCATTGGGGATCAGGGGGAAAAGCTCGGAGCAGGGCCTGGGACAGCAGGTCCATCCCTGAGGGGCAGGTAGGACACCAATGCGGCGAGCAGCCACATGATGCCCAGGGTCGCCAGTGCCCTCCTGCGGGTGAGCAGAGCTTTGTAGGCAGGCGGGTAGCGCAGACAGAGGTAGCGGTCGATGGCAGTCAGCAGCAGGCTGCCTAGGGAGGCCGTGAAGGTCAGAGTCACGCTGCCGATCTTCAGCAGGAAGACAGCTTTGGAATCCACGCCATCGAAGACGTGGAAATGTACAAAGCTGGAGGCAAAGACCACACTGGCCAGAAAGTCGGCCCCAGCCAAGCTGCCGATGAACAGGTAGGAGGGCTTCTTGCGGAGCCGGTGTGAGGACATGATGAGGTAGAGAACAGCCAGGTTCTCCAGGGCGCTCAGCAGGCCCAGGAGGGTGCACAGCACTGCGATCGCGATCTTTTGGGGACTGCTCAGGACCATGTACTCCTTCATGGGGTTGAAATTCAAGCCATCGCTGGAGCCATTGGCTGCCTCTATCTTCTGGCATATCTCCATGGGGTGGGTCCCTGGGCTTCTGCCGGGCTTGCCAAGAAGTCTTTGCTGTAGCACAAGAAGAAGAAGAGATGAGTCTTTTTCAATCACACGATCACTGACTCTAGCCAGACTCTTCACCCCTGCAGATGGATCATATTTGTTGCTCTCTGCGCTGTCCCTAGTGTCTCAGACCGTAAAGAATCTGGCCGTGATGGAGGAGACCTAGGTTCCATCCCTGGGTGGGGAAGATCCCCTGGAGAAGAGCAAGGCAACTCACTCCAGTATCCTTGCCTGGAGAATCCCATGGACTGAGGCGCCTGGCGGGCTACAGTCCACGGGGTCCGAAAGAGTCGGACACGACTTTGTGGCCCACACTCTCACTTTGTCACTTTCTCTCTATTTTACCCTTTCTCCATTCTAGTGAGGATGTGCTAGGTCTGTACTGGTTGCCTTAGGAGAGGCAGGTGGGAATTCAGGAAGCTGAAAAAGTGAAAAAAGTAAAGTCGCTCAGTTGTGTCTGACTTTTTGCAACCCCTGGACAAAAGTCAGACACAACTGCGCGGGATTTTCCAGGCAAGAGTATTCCAGGCAAGGTTACCATTGCCTTCTCCAGGGGATCTTCCCCACCCAAGGATCAAACCCAGGTCTGCCACATTGCAGGCAGACGCTTTACCATCTGAGCCATCAGGAAAGTACATCAAGAAGCCCAAGTGACCTGCAAATGTTATGATCTCATATATATATATGTGGAACTAAAAAAACCCCCAAACTAATTCAAAGGTACAGACACTAGCTTGGTAGTTGCCAGAAGGAGGGATTGGTGGGAGGGTGGTGTGGATGAAATGCCTGAAGGTAGTCAAAGGTACAAGCTTTCAATTATAAAAAGTCTTGGGGATAGTTACTAATATTATATTTGAAAGTTGCTAAGAGAATAGATTTTGAAATTCCTTATCATAAGAAAAAAATTGCAACTGTGTAATAACAAGGAAATGGCAACCCACTCCAGTACTCTTGCCTAGAAAATGCCAAAACTCGAAAACAAAATGGATGGAGGAGCCTGGTGGGCTCCATGGGGTCGCAAGGAGTCAGACACGACTGAGCACCTTCACTTTCACTTTTCAATGACTTATTATGGTGATCATTTCCCAATATGTACAAATATCAAATCATTATGTTGTACACCTGGAAACAGTATTATGTCACATGTGAATTATACCTCAATAAAGTAAAATAAGAAATAAAAGTTAACTTGCAAGCTTTTAGGGTTCAAGCAAAAAACTACACTAAAGACTTCATTTTGAAAGTATGGACATGGGGTCGCAAAGAGTCAGACCCGACTGAGCGACTGAACTGAACGGAAGTGAAGGGTCGGAAACTGAAAGGAGGTCTTCCCTGGTGGCTCAGTGGTGAAGAGCCCGCCTGCCGATGCGGGAGACACGGACTCAGTCTCTGGTCTGGGAAGATCCCACGTGCTGGGGAGCAGCTAAGCCCATGGGCCCCAACTGCGGCCTGCGCTCTAGAGCCTGCGAGCTGCAACTGCTGAAGCCTGCACGCCCTGAGCCCACGCTCTCCAACAAGGGAAGCCGCCGCAACGGAAAGCCCATGGACTGAAACTGGAGAGTAGCCCCATTCTCCACAACTAGAGAAAAGCCTGCAGATAGCCAAAGAGAAGACCCAGAGAGCCAAAAATAAACAAAGCTATATGAAAAAAACTGAAAGGCAATCAAAGCCAAGAAAAAAATGGACTCCAGAGTGATAAGGTGGAGGGCTTTTTGCATTTGTGTTTTGTTTTCGAGTTTTGGTAAGTAAGATGCTGAAGGTTTAACAACTTTTTAGGGATGGTTAGACAAGACTTGGGCTTCACACAAGTAGAAATGCCAGACAAAATATAGGAGTCCAGATAAATTTGAATGTCAGATAATGAACCATCTTTAGTATAAGTATGTTCTAAGTATTGAGAAAAACAAACAGGGCACCCGAATATTGTAAAGGACATTATTACAAAGCAAACTTTGAATTTTTCTAGAGGGATATACTCTCTTATGTAGGTCACACAAGATTTCCATATACAAAGGCCCAGAGAATTCGAGCTCATGATGCAGAATTACAAAATGCACAAGTAAATATGAAGAAGAGTTAGCAGAAATGTCATACGGTAGAATTAGACTTCCAAGAACGTCATATAATTCTTGGATTTATGTTATAGAATATGTATATAAGCTTCTTCTTTTTCTTTCAGCATGAGATCTTAGTTCTTAGACCAGGGGTTGAACCCATGCCTCCTGCACTGGAAGCATGGAATCTTAACCACTGGACTGCCAGGGAAATCTGAATATGTTTAATATGATTAAACAATAAGGAATCAAAACCATGATTACTTAGTGAGAGGCTAGGCAGATTTGAAGAAGAATCAAGTAGAATTTCTGGACGTGAAAAATGAAGTCATTGAAAATGAAAAGCCTTAAGAGGAGCTGAAAGAGCAAAAGAGACTCAGTTCAGTTCAGTTCAGTCGCTCAGTCATGTCTGACTCTTTGTGACTCCATGAATCGCAGCACACCAGGCCTCTTTGTCCATCACCAACTCCCGGAGTTCACTCAGACTCATGTCCATCGAGTCCGTGATGCCATCCAGCCATCTCATCCTCAGTTGTCCCCTTCTCCTCCTGCCCCTAATACCTCTCAGCATCAGTCTTTTCCAATAAGTCAGCTCTTCACATGAGGTGGCCAAAGTACTGGAGTTTCAGCTTTAGCATCATTCCTTCCAAAGAAATCCCAGGGCTGATCTCCTTAGAATGAACTGGTTGGATCTCCTTGCAGTCCAAGGGACTCTCAAGAGTCTTTTCCAACACCACAGTTCAAAAGCATCAATTCTTCGGTGCTCAGCCTTCTTTACAGTCCAACTCTCACATCATACATGACCACTGGAAAAACCATAGCCTTGACTAGATGGATCTTTGTTGGCAAAGCAATGTGTGTGCTTTTCAATATGCTATCTAGGTTGGTCATAACTTTTCTTCCAAGGAGTAAGCGTCTTTTAATTTCATGGCTGCAGTCACCATCTGCAGTGATTTTGGAGCCCCCAAAATAGATCCTACCAAATAAAAATAAAAAATAAAAAATCCTTTCCTATGTGGCTTTACCACTTAAATGTTTTTCAATAGAATATGTCTGCTGTACTACATTCTCAGCAACACATGATATTATCCATCTTTTATTTTAGTTCTGAGAAGTCTGTGGTGGTGTCTCATTTTGATGTTAATTTTGTATTTCTCTGATACCTACTAAATTTGGGTACCTTTTCCATGTGTTTATGGATAGTTTTTTGGATGTCCTTTTAGTGAAGTATCTGTTCAAATACTTTTTTTTTCTTTTTACATGTAGCTTTCCTGAGGCATAATTCACATACTATGCTAGTCACACATTTAAAGGGTACAATTCAATGGCTTTTAGTATATTCACAGAATTGTACATTCACCACCACATCAATTTTAGAATTTTTCTTCATGCCTAAAAGAAACCTTGTACTCCTTAGCTGTCACTTTCAACCCTTCCTTCTCAGCATACTCCTCCCTGCCCATCCTGGGCCCGTGGCAACCTCTAATCTACTCTGTCTCTATAGATTTGCCTGTTGGACATTTCCGATAAGTGGGATCATACAGTATGAAGTCCTCTGTGATTGGCTTCTTTGGTGGCTCAGAGGTTAAAGCATCCTCCTGGTATGCGGGAAACCCGGGTTCGATCCCTGGGTCGGGAAGAGCCCCTGGAGAAGGCAATGGCAACCCACTCCAGTACTCTTGCCTGGAGAATCCCATGGAGGGAGGAGCCTGGTAGACTACAGTCCATGGGGTCGCAAAG
>SJYC01030616.1:0-26939 GCA_006408675.1 Madoqua kirkii
ACTCTGTATTCATCCCTATATGTAACAAAAGGTATATAAGCAAACCCAAAAATAAAGAAATCGGATCAGTTCCGGAAAGACTGATTCCCTCATGTCGTTCCTTTCTGCTCCCCAATTTTCTGGCTGAATTCCCATCTGGAGCGTGGGTGCCCGCCATAAATATGGTGCAAGTTCCTTGTCTGGAATTTTATTGGTACCCCACGTAAGCCAAGTTATTCAGCCCCTTTCTCTCTCTCTTACTATTTTCTGGTCAAATTCCCATCTGGTGCATAGGACCCACCAAGCCTACTAACTTTGCCTGGGCTTCTAAGATCGGACGGGGGCGGGGGGTGGGGGTGGCCCTCAGTGCCTCCTCTCCTTCGGGAGAGCGGGGAGACGCCTGCAGCCTACGTAGGAGGTGATTGGCACTCTGCATTAACCAAGTTATTCGGCCTCTTTTTCTCTGCTAAATTCCTAGTCCCTCCCTATCTGTAATTAAATAAGTTTTTCCTAGGGCTCCTACTCCGTCCCCACCTTCGAATCACCCTGGATACACTGGGGCGGGACCCGGCAGGGTTGGAGGGTGTAATTGATCATATCTAAGCCTTGACAACTTTCATAAGCTTTAAGTGATAGTAATTGGGCTATTAGCCTATTGAATTCTGAGATCTCTATGATGAGAAAGGAAGGGCTACACAACTTCAAGGTCTTACAGCATCTCAGGGAGATGTCAGTAATATAATTCAAAGTGAATGCTGTATTTTCATACCTGATAAATCCTTTAATGTAACATATTTGATGACCCAAATGAAAAATCAGATTTCTGCTTTGAAAGACCCATTCCCTAGTTTTGACGATCTTTAAAAAAAAAAAAAACTGGTTTGGTGTGGGAGGCTCATGGCTAAAATATTTACTTTTAATTCCACTAATGTTTTTAACTATACCATTTGTATTTTGGTTGTTTCATAAGATTATTATTTCTTGAATTACCAAGTGTATGACTGAGCCTCCAACAAAATGATGACTAAACTTGAAGCAGTTGATCAAATGTATAGTTAGATATAGGATCAATGATTGTAATAGTGTAACTCTAGGTATGAAAAGATGCAATGAGAGGATTGGACCATAACTAGAAGAAAGGTGTCCACAGATCTTTGACTACTAAGACCTAATCCAGTAATAGCACATTGAGTGTCTCATCAACAGAAGACTTTCTTCAGAACTGGGAACAAGCCTTCCTAGCAACACGGGACAAAATGGTCATGAAATCCCTCCCAAAGTATGGTCAGATTTATGACCACAAGCGGGCCAGGTCAACTACAAATTGTCACTTACCAAGAGCATTGCCAATGAATGAACAACAAAGGCATTTTCCACATGCTTCTACGGAGACTGAGCCCCAAGTTACTGTAGCTGTTGACCTTCACCAACTGCTGAGGGAGTTCAGGGTGGAGTGAGGCACTCTGGCCTCCAGGGAATCTGGTGGGACAGGTCTTAATTTTATCAATCCTTGCATCTCCTCAGAGCTTCAGAAGCACTAAGTCCCTTCACGGTGACATCAGATCTTCACGACTAACAACCCTTTTGTAAACTGAGTGCTCCTTCACCAAAACCTTATATATTGACTTTCCCCCACTGCTGCTTTGGGGCAGTCTCTCAGAGCTGTCTGAGATGCTGCCTCCCAGGCTGGGTCCTCATTTTGCCCCAAATAAAACTTAACTCACAACTCTCAAGCTGTACATCTTTTTTTAGTTGACACCAGCAACGCAGGACAAAATGGTCATGAAATGGCCCCCAATGTATGGTCGGATTTATGACCACAAGGGGTGAGCTGCAAATTGACAGTTACCAAGTGACTGAGTAAAGTTGTTCAGTCGCGACCGACTCTTTGCGACGCCATGGACTGTAGCCTACCAGGCTCCTCCCTCCATGGGATTCTCCAGGCAAGAGTACTGGAGTGGGTTGCCGTTTCCTTCTCCAGGGGATCTTCTCGACCCAGGGATGGAACTCAGTTCTTCCGCATTCCAGGCAGAGGCTTTAACCTCTGAGACCAAAGGCACTGCCAACAGTGAGCAACAAAGGCACTGGCTATCCTCCTCTATGGAGATTGTACTGCTGCACCTGTTGACCTTCAACACGCCCTGAGGGAGTTCAGGGTAG
The DNA here is from genome assembly GCA_006408675.1 of Madoqua kirkii. Taxonomy (NCBI): domain Eukaryota; kingdom Metazoa; phylum Chordata; class Mammalia; order Artiodactyla; family Bovidae; genus Madoqua; species Madoqua kirkii. The sequence goes on from SJYC01030616.1 coordinate 2,140, forward strand.
AGTGAGGCACTCAGTGCTCCAGGGAATCTGGTGGGACAGGTCTTTAGATAGTTGGATGTTTTTAGGAATGGGTTTTATGATCTCCATCCTTGCATCTCCTCTTATCCAGAGAAGCACTAAATTCCCTCACAGTGACATCAGATCCTCATTATTAACAAAAAACCTTTTGTAGAATGAGTACTTTATGGTATTCAACTGCCCCTTCACCAAAACCTTATATATTGACTTTCCCCCACTGTTGCTTTGGGGCAGATTCTCAGAGCTATCTGAGATGCTGCCTCCTGGGGTGCAATCCTCATTTTCCCCCAAATAAAACTTAACTTGCACCTCTCAAGTTGTACATCTCTTTTTTTAGTTGACAAGCTAAACATCCAACTCATGAAATTAGACAAAGAGAAACAGCAAAAATACAGAGAAGGCGGAAGGCAGAAATAATAAGAGCAGAAACTGATGACACGGTAAAACAACTGAAAATAAGATGCCCTGACAAAGACCGAAACTAGTTCTTTGAGAACATCATAAAACAGACAGACCTCAGGTAAGATTCCTCAAGATAAAGAAGAGAGCCTCCGAATAAGAAAAATATCAGGCATGAAAGAAAATGGTCAGTTATCCTCTGAAAAGATGTTTAACCTCAATAGCATCCACAAAAAGGCAAGTTTCACCACCATCAGATCAGCCAAAAGATGAACCTGACAACGCTGAGTATTGGAGAGGTGTGGAGGGTGAAATTCAGTGTTGTGCTGGGGGTGTGAGCCGGCGCAAACACTGGGGGGCAGTTTCCCAAAATCTAATGAAGCTAAAGAAGCCACTGCCCTGGAATGCACCAATTCCGCGCCTGAAAATGTTCAAGGGTGTTAGTTTCAGCATTTTTGAAATAGCAAAAAAACCCACCACCAATCACAAAAGTCCATCAATTGGAAAATGCATAGATAAGTTATAGTGAGGTGAGGTGAGGTGAAGTCGCTCAGTCGTGTCCGACTCTTTGCGACCCCGTGGACTGTAACCTACTAAGCTTCTCTGTCCATGGGATTCTCCAGGCAAGAATACTGGAGTGGATTGCCGTTTCCTTCTCCAAAGTTATAGTACATGCCTACAAAGAACTACATAAAGCAGTAAAAAATGAACTAGAACTAAACTCATCAACAGGGGTAAGTCTTACCAACACAACGTGGAGCCAGAAGTCCAGTCCCTTAGGAGAATGTAGAAGTTTTTTAAAGCAGATAAAGGGAACTGGAAGATAACGGCAGAGGAATTGGAGAAGTGGGAGGGAGGGCAGGATTTTTTCCAGACTAGGCTAGAAATCAACACCTTGCCTGAGGCAAAGCGAAAAGCGTGTTCCTCTCTGTAGATGTCCTGTGTATTTTTTACTGGCTGTTTTTCGGTCTCGAAATGTTAAATAGTAAAACACTAAAAAGTAATTATTTATTGAAAAGTGGAAAAGTAGCTACGTTGAAACGCAATAGTGTTTTATAAAGTTTAAATACTTTACTTAACGTTCAAAACAGGATTTATCATAATTTTTGGGCACACATTTAAATTTTGTTCCCCTAGTGAGACCCTACTTCTGGTCCTGTTAGAGGTTCTCAGTGGGTGGGAGGTCAGACGAGAGATGTCTGTGGCTTTCCGAGCAGTGGTTTCCTGGTGTGTCTGAGTGGGAAGACCTTAACCGCATTTTCATATCTTCCCTCGCAATAACCTCCAGGGGAGGTATGCTTATGCTCACTTTGAAGAGGGAGAAGACTTAGGAATGATGAACTCTTTGGGTAACCTGGACTCAATTTCTTTATTTATAAAATGCAATAATGTTGGAAACCTCATTATAAAGATTTAGTGAATTAATACATAAAATAGGAGACTTTGCTTGAGACCCAGTGCTTAAGAATCTGCCTTGCAATGCGGGGGACACGGGTTCGAGTCCTGCCTAGGGGCAACTACACCTGTGCTGCAGTGAAAGACCCTGCGTGCCGAAACTAAGACCCACTGCAGGCTGGTAAAGAAATGTTTTTTAAAAATACTTAGAAGAAGTAGAAGAAGTATAGAAGAGATTTCTATACTTTACTGAGCTGTTCCTAACTTGGAACCTGCTCAGGATGACCTAGTTATTTAAGCGTGAGAATTGGGGTCCACAGACTCAATGAACATGAGTTTGAGCAGATTCCAGCAGATGGTGATGGACAGGGAAGCCCGGCAGTACTGCAGTCCATGGGATCGCCAACAGTCGGACACGACCGAGCGACTGAATTGAACTGGGGTTCAAGTCCAGTTCTGTCTACACCGGTACCCTAAGTGTGGTTAATCTAAATTGGAGATGTGCTCTGAGTGTAAAATACACACCAGACTTCAAAGACCATATGGAAGAAAGAAAGTAACATAGCTCATTAGTAGTTTTTTAATATTCATTACCCGAGATGATAAATTGGGCTAAATAAAAACATCTCCTTTGCCTTTTCTATGTACTTAGTTTTTCCTGTGGCTACTAGAACATTTAAAATGACAGGTGGCTCCTGGGGCAGTGCTAGCCCACCCCAACGTGCTGTACTGTCTGGTGACGCAAAGTCAGAAGCATTCCATTGCAGCTGCCACTGGCAGCCCCAGGTGGACTCAACTGTTTGCCTAACCATTCCTCAAATATTTCTCCTCCAAACCCACACCCCCGTGCTTTGGAGTCTTAATCTCTGGCCCTCCAGGGAAGTCCTAGTTCTGTTTTTTACCCGCCTATGCCCCAGGGGTTCCTTTCCCGGTTCATCTTCCTTCTGGACTCATCCTCTGTCTTGTGAAGTCTTCCTTGAACCACAGTCACACACCACTTTCCCAGACTTACTCTGTGTATGTTATAACCTGCTCCGATCAGTCTTTTCTGCAGCCAAATTAACAACTCCACCAACCCACAAGCTATGCCATTTAACTTCTACAAAATTTTTTTTCTCAGCTACCATCTAATGTAATCCATGCAACCTCTGATAGAACTGTGGTTATTGTTATTGCTCGGATAATGGAGGCTCAGAGATGTTACTTGAAGGAGCACACCCAGTTTGTCGAGGTCAGAGACTGAGCCTTCATTATTTCTGGGTCTTCAGTGTCTTGTACAATGCCTGCTACACGGTCGATGCTGAAAAACTTCTTAATGAATGCAGCCCATTTGGATGGAAAGGGGCTGTCTCCAACGCAGTAGATCCCAAGCAATGTTAGGGGAAGCACACTGATTGAAGCCGCCCACCCTGGCGGGGCACCGTAGTAACCTTTTGCATGAGTTGTTTTATGACAGGAGATCCTGATAAGGAATACGGAACTAATAGCCACCACCAACCAGCAGAGTTCGGGAAAGGTCTAAAGGAGACACTGTGTGTCCGTCCACTTCCCAGAATCCCTCTCACTAGCATCCATCGTGGCTGAGCGATGCGTGTGCCACCAGGAAAGACTGAATTAGAATGTTTGGCCAAAGACCATCCGGAAACTAATCCCATCACCATAAAACCCAAGACCGCGAGCCACACGGCGGAGCAGTTCTCCTGGGTTCGCTCACCCTCCTGCTCTCCGCCTGGGCGCCCTTTCCCAGTAAAATCTCTTGCTTTGTCAGCACATGTGTCTCCTCAGACAATTCATTTCCGAGTGTTAGACAAGATCCTAGTTTCGGGCCCTGGGAAGGGTCCCCTTTCCTACAACAGTAAGAGTGTGAAGGGAAAGGGGAGCACGTTGGGTAGGTTCTAATCCTAGCCTGGTGACCTTATTCAAAGTCCTGATGCCTCCTTTCTCATCTGTAAAATGGGTTTTTGTGAGGATTTAAGTAAATTAATAAAACATATGGAAGTGCTTATTATTATTACTGTCTTCAAAAGGGATAATTCAACCTGCTTGGTGAAGTTGTTAAGACTAATGTGCCTGGTGCATTGTAAGAGCTTAATGAGTGGCAGCTCTTATAATCCAGTGTTTGGGTTTTGTTTGTTTGTTTTTAATTTTTTAGAGAGCAGATGCTTTTTACCCTCAAAGGAACCTGTATTTATGAGTCAGATAAAAGCTGAATTCATGTTACCTATGTCCTCTCTTCCAGGCAGCCCAGATTCCTCTGTGGAGCCCTCAGGCTCCAAGGAACAGATAGAAAATCTCTCATTTAATACACCTCTATCATTTTACCATCAAGGAAACAGTCTAAGGCTGGGGATATAATTTTCTGAGGCCACCTGAAAAATCAGCACCAAAACGGGAACTAGACTGCATGTCTGCGTCCCCCAGGCACAATCAAAACCCTCCTGCTGTGCGCGTAGAGGTGACCTTAGCTGCAAAAGCCGGAGAGGAGTGCTTCCCTGAGACTGCCACCCTTTGCTGAACGTTGCCAAGGCCACCCCCGAGTGAGACCGGACACGGTGCCAGCAGAGTCCTCAGCCCTGGGCTGAATGAGTGAAGGCACGGTGCAAGCCTCTGTCAGCTCCCACACCCCCATTCTGCCACTGCTGGCTGCTTCCTCCCTGCGCCCCTGCGGCTCCGGTCCCATTTCCCTCCAGCTCTCTTCCCCTGTTTCCCTTAGGAAACATCCCCCTCACCCCCAGGAAAGAATGGCTTACCCCACGCAGAGTCCAGCCCAGAAGGGGATGCTCGGGTGGCGGTGGCCAGTATCGGTGCCTCACTCAGGCTTGGCGTGGCCACCAGCCTATGGCTATTGTCCAAATTAAGTGAGGGCAGGAGACGCAGACTTCTAGATGGAGGACCCAACAAGAAAACATGCGACAACAGGATGCACAGACCCACAGGAAACCCAGTTCCCTGTCTGTCTTCCCTCCGAGCAGACAGAAATCTCTTCTGGAGTCAGAGCTTCTGGCTTCTAGACAAGCCTTCCTCCAGGGCAAAGACTGGTCTGAAAGCCCCAGAGAGAGAGAGAGACACTCGGTGATTTGCAGCGCCGCGCCACTGTTCCAGTTCCACCTCTGCCATGGCTGGTCATGTGACTTTGGGCAAGTCCCTTCAACTTCCTGAGCCCCTCTTCTCATTTGTGAAACGACAGTGACAAAGCCTGTCCCATTCTCCTTGGGAAAACCAAAGTTTCTAACGATCCCTACCGCTCCCCCACCCCTGCCCCTCCCACGGCTTTTTAACCATGTTCATGGGGAGGCTATGATGGGGTACCAGTTCTTTCAAAGTGTAACAGAGGCTTCGTGTCTGTGTGTTTCTTAGGAGGAAAGGGTTCTTCTTTTAATCAGTTGTGTCAATGGAGTTCCAAATATTAGGTTTTGGTTTTCAAAACCATTTTGTGACCTGACTTTGTACACAGGTAATATTAAAAGAGAAACCACCTGATGTATGGCAGAAAACAACATAATATTGTAATTATCCTTCTATTAAAAATAATAAAGGGGGAGAAAAGAAAAAAATTACGGCAGGGGGAGGGGGAGAAACAACCAACCAAGTGCTTTTCCCACCAAAGAAAAATGCTAAAGCCCCCAAACTACATGACGCTCTTTCCCCAGAGATCATGTTCACTCTGCGGTGGGTTTGCAGGACCTGGAGTTCTGACTGCTGCCGAGTGTCTGGGAAGAAAGCTTTGAGAGCCAGGAAGCTGCTCAGAAAAGATGCACCTGGGGGTTTTTCTGACCTGAACTGAAAGTGTGAAATGAAAGAACATCACAGTCGCAGCTGGCTCCTCTGTACTGCTGTGCTCAGAGCCCAAAGGCACTGGGGGTCACAGGTGAGGGAGCCGGGCCTGGCCTTTTGATGGTGGCTGCTACCCTGCAGTGAGAAGCTGAGATTGTAGACTGGCAGCAATCTTTTTTTTTTTTTTTTAAATGTCAGACCATACTCCACCACATGTGGGATCTTGGTTCCTTGACCAAGGATCAAACCCACACTCCCTGTGTTGGAAGGCAGAGTCTTAACCCCAGCCCACTGGGGAAGTCCAGGAACCATCATTTTTTATCTCTGACTGGGAATGGGGAGGCCTGGGTTCCAGTCCCTGTTCTGAGTGACTTTGGGCAGGTCCTTTCTCCTATCTGGGTCTTTTCTCATCTTCAAAGCAAGTAGATTGCTGGGTCACTTCTTAGGTCTCCTCTGGGGAACTCACCATGTTGGATCCCAGTATCACACAGGCTTGGCAACCAGACCTCTCTGGATTCAACCAGGCTTAGATTCAATTCCAGCTCTGTACCTTGAGGGCTGTGTGATGCTGGGCAAGTTACTTCACTTTCCTGAGCCTCTGTTTCATTCACCTGTAAGCCAGGAGAAACCCTACCCATATCACACCATTGTGCAATCAAGTAATAGAAATTTACAAAATGTACAGTGGCTTACAGTATGTGTCTAATGAAAGGCAGGAAATACTCAGTAGAGTTAGTTTATAGAATTCTTACAGGATTCTGGGCTTGTTCAACTTTTGTCTGAGAACTTAGGCATCTAGAAAGTTCTTCAGGACTTCCCTGATGGTTCAGTGGCTAAGAATCTGCCTGCCGATGCAGGGGACACGGGTTCAATCCCCAGTCCAGGAAGATCCCACATGTCGTGGGGCAGCTAAGTCCATGAGCCACAGCTACTGAGCCCATGCACTACAGCCCACGCTCCACAACAAGAGAAGTCATCATAGTGAGAACCCCGAGCCCTGCAACCAAGAGCAGCCCCTGCTCACTGCAGCTAGAGAAAGCCCACGAGCAGCAAGGAAGTGCAGCCAACAATGAATAAATAAATAGAATTTAAAAGAGAAAAGAAAGCTTTCCGTTCATCCTTGGGGGACACTTTTTTTTTTGGGGGGGAAAAAAACAAACAACCCTCAAAACCAACCTTGTTTGAGCTGCATAACTGACCCATTACTAACAGATCAGAGTCAGGCTCTCTACTTGCCTCCCAGCTGGCTGGGCTCTTGGCCCTATACCCAACCATAAAAAGAGTGTCGTGGGGCCTTCCTTACTCCCTTCTTCTCCGAGCTTCCCTCTGTGCTTGGTAGCACTTGGTTGCAATTGCAACAAATTTTTCTGGAGTTTTGGACTGTGGGCTATATTCCTTTGCCCAAATCTTATTTATCTTTTCAGGCCCTATATCAAAAGTCACCTCCTCCAGGAAGCATTCTCTGGTTTCTTCTTACTGGTCCACATGGATGAAACTCATTGAGTCCTACGGCAGGGATCACTGCCTGCCTTCCATTATTTGTGCCTATTCCTTGTATTGCTTCCTGGACTGTGAGTTTCTAATTTTGAGAATAGAATCCGGGTCAGGGAGTGGCAGCATCTTTCTATTCTATTCCCCTTTACACCAAAAAGAGTCTGCAGTAGATTTTTGGTGGAGATCTTCCCATGAAGGGCCTGAGCTAAGCAAAGCAGCCCTTTGGAGCTGGAACTCAGCCCACATAAGCAAGGCAATCCGATGGCCCCCAAGTCAGTGCTCCACGTTCCAAAGCCACAGCAGATATTGCTCATTGCTCCCAGTCTTCCTGTGCCCTAAGCTTCACTGTCAGTTTCTCACCATAGTGCTTCTGGCCCACAGATCCAGGCTTCCGGAAACAGGTGGGAACCACAAGCAGCAGGTCAAAAGCAGAAAGTTACCTAGAAGGTTGGTAACTGTCCAGGCTCTTTAACCTTATAAACAGACCACCAGGACAGTCATTCCTAAAATGGACTTGGCCGTGGAGGTGGGATGGCATGTGGAGGAAGGAACTTACAATTTCTCCAATGATATGAATCAGAGGAGAAGGTTGTTGATGGGAGGCAGAGTATAGAAACTGCTCTAGGACTCCCCTGGGGGTCCAGTGTAAAAATCTGCCTGCCAGTGCAGGGGACCTGGGTTCAATCCCTGGTCCGGGAAGATTCCACATGGCCTGGGGCAAGTAAGCCACGACTACCGAGGCCTGAGTGCTGCAGCTCTAAAGCCTGTGCCCGCCCGGGCCGGCGCCCGCCCGGGCCTGTGCTCTGCAGCAAGAGAAGCCGCCTCAACGAGAAACAACGCCTGCACTGGGCGTAGAGAGCAGCCCCCACACGCCGAAAACAGAGACAGCCCGCCAGCAGCAGTGAAGACCCAGTGCAGCCAAAATTAAATAAAAATATTTTTTCAAAGAGGAGAGATGCCAAGAACTGCAAAGGGGTTATTTTCCAAGCTGATTTCTCTAGTGTATTCCTCCTGGATTTCCAGCCCTTGAGCACAGGGCCCTGGTAAAAGTATGCTCTTATGTATCTTGAAATCAACTTATCGAATGAATGTCTATTAGAAAAAAAGCGGGTTTCTTCAGATTCTCCTCTTTCCTTTCCCCTCCGCTGCCAGGAAGCTCTGAGTTGAATGCAATACAGGCCAGCAGTGCTGGGTCATTCAAGACTGCTTCCTCCTTTACTTCTTGGTCCTTTTGTTTCTAGTGCTTCGCTTCTATTTCCACTGCCCTAATTCATAACGCAGGCTAGCTCCAGGCTTTCTTTAGAAAAGAATTTGTAATTTACAGAATTGGGGCAAAAGATTGTTGAGGTCTCCTCGATAATTCCTTTCTCAAATGCCTGTTGGTTGTGGAAGAAACTCAGTCACCATGAGTCTGCCTTGTGGGGCTGAAGGGTTCTCTCCATAGTCTGCTGTCTACATGCCATTCATCATCCCTACCCAGGGGTCCGTGGAGCTACTTCCTGTTGTCTGGACACTCATTCTCCCTGAATCTTTCTTCCTCACCTATCTATATCATCTCCAGCATTTCTCCCAGGAGGAATTGAGCTACATGAAGCCTGGGGCCTCTTTCCACTGTGGTGAAGGTTAAATGTCAAGACTTTGGAATGAATCACTGTAGGATTCAAATCCCAGCTCTGCCACTAATGGGCGGTGTGACCTTAGGGCAAGTCACTCAAACTCTCTGAGCCTCAGTTTCTTCATCTGTAACTGGGAAAATCAATACCTGCATTCTTTTTTAAAAACGGTTCACAAGTTTATTGCTGAGTTGCAAAAATGTTTCCCCTGTAATATCTGCATGCTTGACGTCAGATGAGATAATTATTTAAAACGAGCAATAGCTAGGCTGCTTAACTGAAAGGTAGAGTGTGAGTATGATGTAGTAGAAAGAAAAGGATTCCAAGTTAGGCAGCAGATCCTCTGGGTTTGAACCTGCCACTGAAAGTGAAGGAAAGTGAAAGTGTTAGTTGCTCAGTTGTGTCCGACTCTTTGCGACCCTATGGACCGTAGCCCGCCAGGCTCCTCTGTCCATGGAATTCTCCAGACAAGAATACTGGACTGGATTGCCTTGCCCTTCTCCAGGGGATCTTCCTGACCCAGGCATTGAATTCAGGTCTCCTGCATTGCAGGCATTTTCGTTACCATCTGAGCTACCGAAGCTGGCTCTGGGACTGGTACTTCTATGGAGAAGTCACTAACTCTGTGTGGCCCCTGAACTGCCATATGAAAAGAAGACTGGAGGATAGCAGTGATGGGCCTTTGTATTGTAGTACCGCCCTCTCTTTGATATCTCACTTAAACCTGATCTTATTTTCCGAATTTTATGGATGAAGAAGTTGGAGTCCAGGGATGCTAAAAGACTGGCTGGGGGGTTCAGAAATCTGTGCTTTATTCATTCCTCTGAAGACCCAGGGTCCTATCTTATTGTTTACATTCTTTACAGCTTCCAAACCATTACTCAGTAAATTAGCTAATCTGAAATCTACCCACAGGACAATTTTGTTGAGTCTTTTCAATATCTTCTTTTCAACTACCTCAGTTCAGTTCGGTTCAGTTGCTCAGTCGTGTCCGACTCTTCGTGACCCCATGGACTGCAGCACGCCAGGCCTCCCTGTCCATCACCAACTCTTGGAGCTTACTCAAACTCATGTCCATTGAATCAGTGATGCCATCCAACCATCTCATCCTCTGTCGCCCCCTTCTCCTCCCGCCTTCAACTGCCTTACACTCCAGCAACTCCCCTTTCAGAGAATGGACCCCTAAGGCCCACATTCAGAGTACATTTTATTTGACAGTTTGCACAGCAGGGGAGGGCTCATAGCCATTATATGAGGCAGGTGGCATTCCTTGAGGAAATAGGTTGAGAAAGGGCAAGGCCTTTGCCCCCAATTTACAGCAAGTGGCAGGCCAAGCCAGGACTTGAGCCCTGTGTTCTGACAAAGTCAAGTTGACAAAGGGACGGGATCTAATGCATGACTCTGCCCAGGTGACACCAGACACTGGCAGTCTTTTGTCTTTAATCCCAGGGGCAAATCACATCTCTTTTCTCTTTTTGTCTTTTTCCTATTCTGACCGGTTTCACTCAGTCATGCCTCCATTGCTAGCATTCTCTGGCCTAGATTTTAGTCCTGTCCCCATCAGCCTGGTGAAGTCCCAGTCTCATCTCTTCACCCCAACAGATCTGTCAGACAGGCTGAGATCCAGCCTTGGCTCAGCTGACTACTAGCTTTGCACCCTCAGATAAAGTCACTTACTTTGTTCACTTCTTTCCCTCAGTTTCCTCATCTGTAAAATGGGAATAACATACAGTATATATTTATTCAGTGACAGTCAAGCAAGAGAACTAGCTGAGATAACATCATGCCTAGTACAATGCCTGGCACAGAGTTCGCCTGCCCCCGATGGCAGGTTTTACATGTACGTATAAGGTGTATACATAGTGTAACTTTCTCCTCTCTTTCTCAAGTTCTTTGTTAGTTGGCAATGAATATGAATGACAGTGCCATGGCTGCTATGCCCTTGGGCTGTATGGGTACAGAAGTGTGGTTCCTGGGAGACAGGAACAAGAGGTGGAACAATGTTAAGAGAGCAGAGGGAGAAGATCCTATTTCCACTCAGAATTTTTGGAATTGAGTGAACAGGAAGCTGAGAATGTGCCTTGGAGCCTGGTGGGTTATTAACCAGGCTAGGGCAAAGAAGTCAGCATAGGGATTTCCCTGGTGGTCCAGTGGCCAAGACTCCATGCTGCAATGAAGACTGAAGATCTTGTATGCCACAGCTAAGGCCCTGTGCAGCCAAATAAATATTTTTTCAAAAAGAAGAAGCAGCAGCCAGCATCCATCAGCCTGCAGTTATGGGGAGAGACCTGGGCGAATGAGACAGGAGTCTGGATTCTTGTCCAAATTTTGAGTAGAATTGTTGTGTAGCAATCTCAGGCAAAACAGTCCCTTTTCAGAATGTCCATCTGCACCAGAAAAGATCTCAAAAGCCTTCTCATTTGGTTCTTTCAATTTGTGAGTTGTGCAATTAACCTTGTGAGCTGGGGCAGGGCAGGGTAGAGGTGGAGAGTGGGCAAGGGAATTTGTCAGGTGGCAGAAGAGCTCAAGTGAGAAAGACTCGAGCAACAGTTGTCAATCACTGTGGACTCAGCACCCCTTTACCATCTCGAAAGTTGCCCAGATCCTCAAGGGCTTTCCTTGACACAGGTTACGTCTTTCAAACAGTGACTGGTTAGAAACTAAAGCTGACAACTTAAAAATGATATTTAATCGACCTGTTCCGTGTGAAAGAGATAGTGTGTTTTTAATGCCAATAATTTTAGGGGGCAGATCTCTTTGCTGCCTAGCAGCTGGAGTCTCATCTCTGCTTCTGCATTCAGTCTGTTGTGATATATCACTGTGGTTAAAGTGTATGAGGAAAGGGGGTTTGTCGCTCTCCCCTGGAGCTTCCTTTGTGGCAGGCACCATGTGGAGGCCTCCTACCTGCACGCCCTCTCTCCTTTATCCTGCCAACTCCTCTTGCGGATAAGTTGTCTTATTTTCACTGTCTTACGGAGCCTGGTGGGCTGCCGTCTATGGGGTCGCACAGAGTCGGACATGACTGAAGCAATTTAGCAGCAGCAGCAGCAGAGATCAGGGAAGTGAGGTTCAGCTGGAGGAATCTGCCCAAGGTCAGACAGCTTGTAAGTGGCGGAGTCAGAACTCAAAGCCAGGATGCTGTGTTCCACTTGGCGCCGGAACCCGTCCATGAAGGCCAGGCCGGCCTGTCTGGAGAGGGACGGAGGTCTTTCTCACACTCCAGGTAACAGTCTCTTTCCTGGTGTCCTTTTCTACCTTCCCTCCTCATACACATCTTGGGCAAGGGAATTTGTCAGGTGGCAGAAGAGCTCAAGTGAGAAAGACTCGAGCAACAGTTGTCAATCACTGTGGACTCAGCACCCCTTTACCATCTCGAAAGTTGCCCAGATCCTCAAGGGCTTTCCTTGACACAGGTTACGTCTTTCAAACAGTGACTGGTTAGAAACTAAAGCTGACAACTTAAAAATGATATTTAATCGACCTGTTCCGTGTGAAAGAGATAATGTGTTTTTAATGCCAATAATTTTAGGGGGCAGATCTCTTTGCTGCCTAGCAGCTGGAGTCTCATCTCTGCTTCTGCATTCAGTCTGTTGTGATATATCACTGTGGTTAAAGTGTATGAGGAAAGGGGGTTTGTCGCTCTCCCCTGGAGCTTCCTTTGTGGCAGGCACCATGTGGAGGCCTCCTACCTGCACGCCCTCTCTCCTTTATCCTGCCAACTCCTCTTGCGGATAAGTTGTCTTATTTTCACTGTCTTACGGAGCCTGGTGGGCTGCCGTCTATGGGGTCGCACAGAGTCGGACATGACTGAAGCAATTTAGCAGCAGCAGCAGCAGAGATCAGGGAAGTGAGGTTCAGCTGGAGGAATCTGCCCAAGGTCAGACAGCTTGTAAGTGGCGGAGTCAGAACTCAAAGCCAGGATGCTGTGTTCCACTTGGCGCCGGAACCCGTCCATGAAGGCCAGGCCGGCCTGTCTGGAGAGGGACGGAGGTCTTTCTCACACTCCAGGTAACAGTCTCTTTCCTGGTGTCCTTTTCTACCTTCCCTCCTCAAACTGCTTCCTCTAACCAAGGCCTGTCACACACCGTTAGGGCTGGGGCCCTGGAATGTCAGCTCCAAGAGGGCCGGGGCTCATCGTCCAGTTTGTTTCCTGCTGTGTCTTGGGGGCCTTAGAACTCCCTGGCTCATGGAAGCTGCTCAAGGAGCATTTGTCAGATGAATTATTTGAAGGAATTTTCTGACACTTGTGAAAATCCCCAAGGAGGGTTCCCTTCTTCAAGATGCTCAGAGCAGGGACTTCCCTGGGAATCTAGTGGCTAAGAAACCACCTTCCAACGCAGGGGACCTGGGTTCCATCCTTGGTCCGGAAGGATCCCACATGCGGGAGGATCCCACATGGTGGGCAGATTATGCCCCCCAAAATTATTGGCATGAAAAACACATGATCTCTCTCACATGTAATAGGTCAATTAAATAGCATTTTTAAGTTGTCATCAATGAAGTCTGTGAGCTGCTACTACTGAGCCTGTGTACCTAGAGCCCTTGCTCCGCCATGTAACAAAGGAGGCCCCCGAAAGAGAAGTCCACACACCACAACTAGAGAAATGAAGCTGAGCACAGCACTGAGGACCTGCCCAGCCAAAACTAAATAAATAAGGAAAAAGCTAAAAAAAAAAAAAAAAAATTCCCGCATAGATACAACCGATCCTTGTAAGGGGGGAAAAAATGGACGATATATCAGCAAGAAGCGCATTCCTGGCTTAACATTTCAAAAGTGCCTTGCTAAGGATCTGTGGCAAAAAGACTTAGGAAAAGCCTTTCAGAGCCTGACCTGCCTGCCTGGCTCGCACCTGCCAGAGTGGGATCCCAGGGTGGAGGGACTCTACCTTAACATGGTGGTGGACCGAGCACTGGACTTTGCTTGTAAACTCAGTCACTCTGCACAATAACGTGTGCAGCGTGGTTCTGTTCTCATGTCTCTCGTTTACAGACAAGGAGACAGAAGCACACGGAGATAAAGTGACCTGCCTGAAGTCATACAGAGAGCAGAGCCCAACTGGAACCCAGGTCCAGGCCCATCAGCCTCATACCTCCTGCTCAGTGAGGTCTTGTACCTTTCTCCTCGGGACCTGTATCCTTGGAAGGGAGGGGGCGGTTCTTCAAATACTGTAAGTACACACCCTTCCCTGTTTCTTGCTTTAGCAGATCCCAGAGTTCAGAGACTCAAGAAGGGCACCTTGGCAGGCTGTCTGAAACCTGTGCCTTAGTCCTGGCCCTACAGGGGCACCTCTGTGATTCAGGGCATCACTTTGACTCCGTGCTTTTCATCTTCATATTCATTTATTCATTTGTTTTTGGCTCCATTGGGTCTTCATCGCAGTGCACAGGCTCCGTCTGGTTGTGCACAGGCTCAACAGCTGTGGTGCACAGGCTTAGCTGCCCCGAGGCACGTGGAATCTTCCCTGACCAGGGACTGAACCCATGTCCCCTGCAATGACAGGCAGATTCCTGGACCACCAGGAAAGTCTCTATCCTCATCTTTACAATAGGAACTAAAGTTCTATCGTTCTCTTTCAAAGAAAACCCACTACAGAAAATTTTAGGAATACAATCATTAGGGCTTCCCTAGCGGCTCAGGTGGTAAAGAATCTGCCAGCACTGCAGGAGACCCAGGTTCAACTGAACCCAGGTCATTCCCTGGCTTGGGAAGATCCCCTGGGGAAAGGAATGGCAACCCACTCCAGTATTCTTTCCTGGAGAATCCCACGGACAGAGGAGCCTGCTGGGCTATAGTCCGTGGGGTCGCAAAGAGTCAGACACGACCTAGAGACTAAACCACCACCACCAGTCCTTGCAGTGTGAAGGCCTGGTAAGAGCGCATGGCTCCCCTTACCCTTGGGGGTGCTTGCTGCTGGTGAAAGCTTGGTCAGGACTCACTGGGAAGCCTGGTGAGGGGAGTGGATGGGTTTGGGAGCATTGTTAAAACTGTTAATCACACCTGGAAGAGGGTGGTTACCCCTTCCACCTGTGAAGTATTCTCTGTAGGACAAGCAAGGCATTGTAACCCCGGGGTGCAGAAAGGCCATTAAAATATGCTGAGGGCTCTTTACGGTGGTGGCCTCTCTGCACAGCAGAGTGGGAAAAGGTTAACCGCGTGTGGTGAGTACTCTGAATCCCCCTGTGGTTTCTTTGCAGGCTGTTCTGCCTCTTCTTGGCTTGCTCAGATCCCAAAGGGTGGGGTCCCTCCCTAATCTTGATTCTGGTTGTTTCTAGGGTTGCTGCAGCCCGAGAGGGGGTTACAATTCAGGCTGGTCCTGGATCAGAGGCGGCAGTGGTGGAGCAATGATGCGGAGAGCCCTGGAGGCTCAGCCCTTGAAATACACCCGTGATCATGACAAAGATAGAAAGTGACACTGGATGAGTGCTGACTGTATACTGTGGGCCAGACCCCAAGCTACACTTTACACTTAATGCCTACATTCTACAGGACAAGCCAGTGAGGGCACTGGTACGACTTCCAGCGTATAATTAAGGGAACTGGCACCAGCAAAGAGGCTCTGTAGGACTTCAGGCCACCAAGATCTGTGAGTGGTGGCAGAGTGGCTAGAGGGTCACCAGGGCGGCTGGACAGGGGCTGGTGATAAATTAAACTCAGTGTGGGTACTCAGAGCCACAGAGAGATGAGAGGCCAGCGATCTGGGAATTAACCCTTACGGGCGCTCCAAATAGCCCTTCATGATACAGTGTGCTCATGTGCTTTGGGGAATCTGTCTGGCTTCTGGCCTCTGTGGCCGTGAAGAGGAAAGCACGTTAGCATTTCTGGCCTGGGATCTGGGATCGGATCCAACAAGACTGATTCCTTCAGTAACTTGAACGGTAACCTGGATTTCTATCTCCTGCTTCTGTGAAGAGAGATGATAAACAGGTAAGAATCCACTCAGAAGCTTCCCGAGTGGCTCAGAGATTAAAGCGTCTGCCTGCAATGTGGGAGAACTGGGTTTGATCCCTGGGTTGGGAAGATTCCCCTGGAGAAGGAAATGGCAACCCACTCCAGTATTCTTGTCTGGAGAATCCCATGGATGGAGGAGCCTGGTGGGCTACATACAGTCCATGGGGTCGCAAAAAGTCAGACACGACTGAGCCACTTCACTTCACTTCTCTTCAGAGAGAGGTTTAAGAGACAGTCCTGAGTCACAGATGTGAGTTCTGATTCCGCCTTTTGTGAAATCT
This sequence comes from Madoqua kirkii, assembly GCA_006408675.1. Lineage (NCBI taxonomy): Eukaryota > Metazoa > Chordata > Mammalia > Artiodactyla > Bovidae > Madoqua > Madoqua kirkii. The sequence goes on from SJYC01030616.1 coordinate 18,063, forward strand.
GTGGTCTTCTGGGCAAATTACCTCACCATCCTGAGCCTCAGTGTCCTCACCTGTAAGATGGGGATAATGAAATTATCTCCCCTCGGGTCTGCTGGTGAAGACTGAGTGGGGTGGTCGTATGTACAAAATGCATAGCAAGTTGCCTGGCTGGCGCTTAATAAATCCTCGTAAACGTCAGCTTTTGGGGTTTTTTGGCTGTGCTGGGTCTTCGTTGCTGCGTTCGGACTGTCTCTGGTTTCGGTGTGAAGGCGTCTTGTTGCGGCGGCTTCTCTCGTTGCAGAGCACAGGCTCCAAAGTGCAGGCTCAGGGGTTGCGGCGCACTGGCTCGGTTGTCCTGCGGCATGTGGCATCTTCCCAGACCAGGAATCGAATCCATGTCCCCTCGATGGCAGGCAGATTCCTAACCACTGGACCACCAAGGAGGTTCAGTATTAGCTGTTAATATTTATTGTTCTTATGTGCATTTTCTCTGCCAGGTTACTTAAGGATCATACCCAAAATTTAAAGAGAGAAATAGAAGCAGGTGATTGGACTACATCATCTTTCCATCTCTTCTGACTCAGGAACTATTTCACATTAATATATAAGTTTACAAACTCCAATGAGAATTATATGGACTGTGTCATAATTTTCTATGGTCCATGAAAAAGGAAGTGTTTTAAGTCAAATGTACTATTTCTAATGTGTCTTATTTCCAAAATGTCCTTAACATTTATTTAACTTATATGTCTAATATGTAAAAACAAATGTTTACCTCTCCACGCTTTGTGGTGACGCACGCAGGTGCTTGATTTACTTTAAGTTCATGACTGAAGAAAATGCATGGTGGCCGAACAAATTTTGAAATGATGTTTTATGGAGGGACCAAATGGACATAAAATAGATTGACATGGGGAATTCCTTGGTGGTCCAGTGGTTATGACTTGGCACTCTTACTGCCAGGGGCCCTAGTTCAATCCCTAGTCCGAGAACTGAGATCCCAAAAGCCTCGAGGGATCATTTACGTGAGTTGAGGTTTTGCGTTCTTGCATCTGATTGCTTAAAAAGCTGAATTGTAGCTTTTAAAAAGAATGTTATGCCTGTTGTATGGTAAGATAAAATAGCTCTCAGATCCCCATGTACAAGCACCTCTCGGCATATGCCTTGCAGGTATACATCACTTTTCTGTGCAACACAGAAAAATGAAATGTACATGTTATTGTTTTCTTTTTAACCATCTTTGGCATTTCGTAACAGAATTTTCCTGGTAAGCCATGTAAGGAATTTGATCAGATAAATGCAAATAAGTCTGGAGGCAAATCTGTGAAGTCATTATCTTCCTTCTTCTACTTCCTTGTTTATTCAGCCTCAGAGTTCCCTTTGCTTCTTTTCTTTTTCTTTTCTTTTTTTTTAAATGTATTTATTTATTTGGCTCCATTGGGTCTTAGTTGCAGTACAGAGGATCTTTGTTGTGGTGCACTGACCCTCCAGCTGTGGTAAGCTGGCTTACCGACCAAGGATCGAACCCCAGGTCCCCTGCACTACAAGGTGGATTCTTCACCACTGGACCACCAGGAAAGTCCCTGATTCCTTTCTTTAATCACTGGTTCATTAGAGGTACCAATTAAACAGCATAAGATGAAGATCAGTGTAAACCATGTATTAGCCAAAGCCACTCCAGTGGTCAAAAGAAGAACCGCCTGGTTGGAAGTCATGAGAGTATCATTTGTTTGATCGCCACTAACTATTGCTTTTGATTCTTCCATTTATTAAAAAAAAATTTTTTTTTTGGCTGTGCCATGTGGCTTGTGGGATCTTAGTTTCCCAACCAGGGATCAAACCCAGGTCCCTGGCAGTGAGAGTGCTGAGTCCTAACCACTGGAATTCCTAATTCTTCCATTTATCTTAAGAAGTTCTCACACTGAGAAAAATGTCTTTTAAATGGCAAAACAATTATTCACTATTTTTTTATGGAAATGTTCTAATAATGTGAACCTTCTGGAATAGCTTCTTCTTTGTTGGGATGAGCTGGTGGAAAACAGTGGAAAGACAGACCTGGGCTTGACTCTTGTCTCTGCCATTTACCTGCTGCGCCTGAGCCTTGGCAGCCTCACCTGTGCAGTGGGTGTTATATGATGACTCAGAGACAGTCCATGGGGCTCCAATCCCTGCTTTTGTCTTCGTCAGATTCCCCAGGATCCAGACAGATCCTTGGAGACCCATAAAGGATGGACTCGTTGCGTTCTGACAGAGGCAACATTGAACGCAACTGTGATTCTCAAAGAGGAACTTTGGGGTGGCCCCAACCCCCCAGGAGAGGAAGGCAGGGGGACTTTCATGGGAGAGGCTGCCTGACTCGCTGGGTGAGTGGATCCGGGGCCTCCCCTCTGGGGGCGTCAGCAGCTGGGGGAGGAGGAGAGAAGCAGCGAAACCCACAGGATGCCGGACCTACCCGCGCGGTCACCCGCTTGAATGTAATACTCGCAGCTTTCTCTCCCATGCTGGGTGTGGCGACGCTGGGGAGGCTCCTCCCGCCTGACCTACCCCATCTATCTGCCCTGGTCTGCCATTTTCTTTCCTTTGGGGGTCTTCGCTGCCTGAGGTGGGGGGCAGAACACCCTGCAGACCCTACCTCTCCCGAATACGATGGGGAAGCGGAATAAAGGTCTTGTCCTTTTCTGCTGGAGGGGGGCTGGCCCTAGGGCTCGCCTTGCACCTTAGTGCTTAGGAGGCACTTTCCACATCTTCTCCTGTCTGATTCTTGCCACAACGTACTGCAGTTCCGGATTCAGATAGACCTGGGTTTAGGTCTTTGCTTTGCCACGTGACCAGCCGTGTGAACTTGGGCAAGGCGTTATGCCTGGGTGAATTTCAGTTTCTCACCTCTCAGATGTGGGTAGCAATGGCATCTCCCCCACAGGCTGCTGTGAGAATTGAAAAGGTAAGACTGCGGGTCCAGCAGAGCTCCAGCCTGCTGTACTGGAATGCTCAGCAGAGCTGCTGTTGCTGTTCAGTCGCTCAGTCCTGTCTGACTCTTGGTGACCCCATGGACTGCAGCACGCCAGGCCTGCCTGTCCTTCACCACCTCCTAGAGTTTACTCAAACTCATGTCTGTTGAGTCGGTGATACCATCCAACCATCTCATCCTCTGTCATCCCCTTCTTCTCCTGCCCTCAATCTTTCCCAGCACCAGGGTCTTTTCCAGTGAGTTGGCTTTTCGCATCAGGTGACTTCAGAAAACACACAAGCACTCCTTTGAGATGGGTAGGTAATCCTACCATAGCTTCATGTTTAGAGTTGAAGAGACTGAGGTTTGCGAAGGAAATGTGACTCAGCCAAGGTCGTCTGACTAATCAGTGAGGGAGACTTGGGTCCCCCACTGAACCTTAGGTTCAGTGATCGACAGCACGAGCTTTGGAGCCCACGGCGCAGCCCCTGGCTCTTCTTCTTCTTGGCCATGTGACCTTGAGTGACTCCCCATTACTCTTGAGGCTTGGTATTCCTTCTCTATAAGGTAAGGCAGCCTGTCTCCCTTCAAAGAGTGCCCTTGGTGTCTCCCGGCTCAGGGACTTTTTGCAGGGGCAGGGGCAGAAAGCAGAAGCTGTTTGAAGACAGCCCTTCTTCCTGTCCTTTGTAAAAAAAAATAAAAACCTAAGCTCAGTGAGAAGGTTAAGCTCGTGTCCCATGGGTGGAGAGAGAAGAGCCTGCACCTGCGATTGAAGGCCAAGGAGAAGGGAGATGCCCCCACACAAGGAAAGCACCGGAGGTCACGAGTCCCGTGAGTGCTGGGCGCCTGGAAGTGCCTTGGGGAGATGGCAGGACCTCTAGGGGAAGTTGCCGGTGGCATACTCTGGAGGGTGAACCCAAGACACAGGGCATTCCAGTCTTGGCAAAGAATCTGGGCTCCAGGCATACAGGGGAAAGGAGGAGGGCTGGGCTTCAGGGGGTCAAACCCCTTTGGACAGAGGGCGTTCATCATGGGAGGAGCCCAGGAGGCTTCTCTCACTCTGTGCTCTGTAAGTGGCCCCAAGGGTGAGGAGGAGAGGAGGGGCTAGCTTAGTTCACACTGAGATCCACTTTCTGACTTGCTCAGTAGGATGGGAGCTTGGAGTCCTATTGAACGTGCTTTAATAAGAATGTATAAAAGAACATTTTATGAACATCTGAGATGAGGGAGAAAGATGAAGAGAGCGACAAGATGAGGAGGGAAGAGAAAAGACTGGCACCGAAGGCCCCGCTCAGCTGAACCGGGCTGTCGTTTCCACCTTGTGTGTGTGCTGTGCTCAGTCACGTCTGACTCCTCTGTCCATGGAACTTTCTAGGCAAGAAGGCTGGAGTGGGGTGCCATTCCCTTCCTTAGGGGATCTTCCTGACTCAGGGGTCGAACCTGGGTCTTCTGCATGAGGGCAGATTGTTTACCATCTGAACCACCAGAGAAGCCCTTTCCCACCGTAATCTGACCTTAACCCACCAAGGGGTAAAGGATGTGCGTCATTGATAGAAACGGATGCTTGGGCTCAGGGCAGGTCAGGGACCACCTCTAGTGAGCCAGAAGGTAGTTACAGAGCTGGGGCCAGTGTTGTCAGGGTGCCACCTCCCAGGGTCTCTCCCAGTTCCTCCGCAGCCCCTCCTCCACCTCATCCTGGTCTTCATGCCCTGAGGGTGTCTACATGCTACCCATTCAAGGGGAAAGCAGCCCCCCAGCCTCATTCATGCTCATCTCTAGCCCAGGGCTGGGGTGGATGCGGTGAAGGTCAGAATCTCCACCTCAGCCACTCCCCGGGCCCAGCATGCGTGCCCACTGCAGCGCTGGCATCCTCTCATCAACCCTCCCACGAGCCTGTGAGTGACGGTCTCAGGTCTGAATTTCTCAGAAAAGGAAGCTGAGTGGAGGAGCAGGGGCGTGATTTGTCTGAGGCCGCACGACTGAAGCGACTTGGCGGCAGCAGGGTGAGTAGGGGCAGCGCTGGGGTTCACACGCAGGCACTGACTCCGGGGTACACTTGTCAACCCTACTGTTTGCTGAGTGGAACCTCCAGCGAAGTGCATCTCTGGCCTCCTGGGTCTAGAGTGGACCAGACCACACTACACTCCTGAGATGCCCCTGGCAAGCTGGGTCTCTCTGTGTGTCAGTTTCCCCATCTGTACAATGGAGGCCAGGACTCACCAGATGATTTCCAAGATCTCTTCTGGCCCTAGTCTTTTTTTTTTTGTCCTGGCCTCTGATCTCCTATTTAAGCCTGCACCTTGAAAGGCAGGAGAGCCTAGTGGCTGAAGTGTGCGGGGAGCCAGAATGCCTAAGTTCAAGCCCAGCGCTCTCATTTAATGCCCATGTGACTTCAGGTGAGTCACTGAGCCCCGTCTGTAAAGTGGGGAATGGCAATAGCCCCTGGGGTAGATCGCTGTGAGGATTAAATAAGATTAAACCGCGAAAGGTCCTTAGAGCAGTCCCTGGCACACAGCGAGGCTCTCTGAGGCTGTGAGCATCACTGTGCATCCTGACCTTGGTGGACACGGAGCTGAGAGCTGATTCTTGTCCTAGCTGAGAGGGTGGGACCACACAGGCCAGGAGCCTTCCAGGGGCTAGTCCTGAAAAACTTCAGGAGTCCTCAGAAACATCAACCCCCTGGCCCCACGTAGGCCCGCCCAGCTTCTTACCACCCTGGAGGGGAGGGATACCGTGAGAACACAGGAGTCCTCAGAAACATCAATCCCCTGGCCCCAGGCAGGCCCGCCCAGCTTCTTACCACCCTGGAGGGAAGGGGTACCGTGAGAACACAGGTTTTCTAGAATGAGGAAGAAGCTCTAAATAAAACAACAACAAAATCTACTCACGGTTGTCTGGTGGTTGAGCTCCCTGACCTTGCTGGACGTTGAGTCCAGGTGATCGTGTGTCTCAGGTCCGACCCTGTGTCCCAGGCAGAGCTCCTGGGGCTGCTCTCCTCAAACCAGCTTTCTCTCGCATTTGGTTTCTCACAGATGAGTGAGTGTGGGGAGCTCTGGTCTTCCGTCCCTGTCACCACTTCCCCTCTGGGTTCCCGGTTCCACGGTGTTCTTGCCCTTGCAGTTGAATTGCTTCTCAGGGGGATCTCTGGCCAGGGCATAGGCCCAGGGGTCCTGGGATTTGGGTTCCAATCCAGTCTTGCTGTCACCATCTCGAGCAATTCACTTAACCTCCTTAAACCTTAGTTTCTTCGTCTGTAAAATGGGGATTAAGTACCAGCCTCACACAGATCACCTAACAGACATTCTATGCTAATGCTTCTTCCCCATCAGACCAGAGCTTTGAAATCCAACTGCCTTCAGGCACCAGGCAAATACCTGATGTAAATGGGTGCAGGGTGCTGGTACAGGGTAAGAGGGACTGTGCTGGGGACTATGGGAAAAGGGGAACCCATCTCTCAGCTCCAGGCAAGACTTGCCACCTGGGAGTGCAGATCTAATTGCCAGACGTTCCAAGCATTTGGCAGATGTACCACATCTTTTAAGAGGCACTAGAAATAGTGACTTTTACGTAGTGGCTTCCAGTTTTAGAATGTTGACCACAAAGTCAAATCTGAAAGTGCTAAATGGGTCAAACAAATCAAATACCATTTTCAGTTTATGTCTGTTGGACCATGGGCTTCCTGAGGGCAGGGAGTGTATACCCAGTGCCCAGTCCTGAACCTGATACAGTTCGAACGTTTCTCATACCTGTTATCTCAGATAGAATATTTAACGAGAGTCTGCTTTTCCCTGGATGAGTATGATAAAGTTCTTGCCTTTCTGGGGTAATGGCCTTTGATGAGCTCATTAGATCTTTTCACCTACTGCCCCTCACAATCCAGGCCTCAAGGGTTAGATTTGGCCAGTAATTCTCAAGAAGGGAGATTTTGCCCCTGAGGTGGAGTTAATAGATTTAGCGAGTAAAATTATAGGATGGTGATATTTGAGACCTGCACGTGCTGAAAGATTATTGTTTCTTATCTGAAATTGAAATGTAACTGGCCGTTCTATACTTTTATTTGGCAACTCTGCCCAGAGGGGACATCTGGCAATATCTGAAGATGTCACACTTGGCAGGGATCCTACTGATATCTAGTGGGTGGAGGCCAAGAATGCCATACACAGCCTACAATGCTTGGGACACAGGGATTATCCAGCTCAGTTCAGTTCAGTCACTCAGTCGTGTCCAACCCTTTGTGACCCCATGAACTGCAGCATGCCAGGCTTCCCTGTCCATCACCAACTCCCAGAGTTTACCCAAACTCATGTCCATTGAGTCAGTGATGCCATCCACCCATCTCATCCTCTGTTGTCCCCTTCTCCTCCTATCCTCAATCTTTCCCAGCATCAGGGTCTTTTCAAATGAGTCAGCTCTTCGTATCAGGTGGCCAATGTATTAGAGTTTCAGCCTCAACATCAGTCTTTCCAGTGAATACCCAAGGTTGATCTTCTTTAGGATGGACTGGTTGGATCTCCTTGCAGTCCAAGGGACTCTCAAGAGTCTTCTCCGACACTGCAGTTCAAAAGCATCAATTTTTCAGCACTCAGCTTTCTTTATAGTCCAATTCTCACATCCATACTCAACATGTCAATAGCAGTGAAGCTGAGAGATGGCTCTAGACCCAGCCCAGGTCCCTTCTGAGCAAACCCCATCTGGAAGGCCTTTCGTTAGATAACTGTCCCTTGTGTGTGTGGGGGCACTCCTAGGAGCAAGTAATTGACAGTAAGGATGAGAAGAGACACTAGGGTATTAAGAAAGGGGAAAAGAGACAGGATGTAGTTGGGGGATGGGGGCCACCTGCAGCCTACCTCAGACTTCTGTCTACATAGGAACTGGGGAACACCAGGGATAAGCTAGGAAAGATCCAGGAGATGCTGTCACGACACTGACTCCTGGACCCCTGGCTTTGAGGAGACCCCATCAAGAAGAAGGGGAGGTTGCCCTCCCCCGACCCCCGAAGCCTGGCTCCCCATTGCAGCCCCAGAGAGTGGAAAGGCAGGCTGAGGCAGGTCTATGAGAAATGAATAATGAATGAAGCAAAGGAGGGAGCTAGTTTTGAGGCTGAGGTGAGAACACACTGGGAATCCGGGTTCTGCTGCTACCTGGCTGTGTAACAAGTGACTTCTTTTGCCTGGCCTGCATCTCCCCACTTTTAAAATGAGAGGAGCTGATTTTTCTAGATTCCACATCTAAGTGATATCACACGGTGTCTGTCTTTCTCTGCCGGACCTTCTTCACTTGGGGTGATAACTCCCAGGTCCATCCACGTGGCTGCAAGTGGCATTATCTCATTCTTTTTAATGGTCGAATAATACTCTCTTGTATGCATATTCCACACCTCTATCCATTCTCCTGTCAGTGGACATTTAGGCGGCTTCCATGTCCTGGCTGTTGTAAATAATGCTGCTATGAACACTGGAGTGCAGGTATCCTTTTGAACCATGATTTTCTCTGCATATATGCCCAGGAGTGGGATTGCTGGATCATATGGTAGCACTAGTTTTAAAACACACATGTTGGCTGAGGACTTGGCAAAATACTCACGGGGATTTCTGTGCAGATTTTTAGAGCTCTTCTGTAAATTGTTTCTTTTTTTTCATTACTGTGCTCAATACTCTATTGCCGGGGTCCAGCCCCGGTGGATCCAGGGTGATTCGAAGGTGGGGACGGAATTGGCATCCTAGGAAAAACTTATTTAATTACAGATAGAGAGGGACTAGGAATTTAGCAGAGAAAAAGAGGCCGAATAACTTGGTTAACACAGGGTACCAATCACCACCTACGTAGGCCGCAGGCGTCTTCCCGTTCTCCCGAAGAAGAGGAGGCACCCCCCCCACCCCCACCCCGTCCGATCTTAGACGCCCAGGCAGAATTAGTAGGCTTGGTGGGTCCTATGCACCAGATGGGAATTC